>PVIR01023848.1:0-26589 GCA_004026965.1 Petromus typicus
CAAGACACAGATTTCTTTTATTTTTGACCTTGGGGGTGGTTTCTGTGGCTGTAGTGACTCTTTCTTCCTCAGGCCTTGCCCCTTTTGCCACCATCCCAGCTTGCTTCCTCGAAGGGCTCAGCTGTTATCTTGCATCCTAGAGGCCAGGTCTTTACTGCTCTGCTCCTGACACCACTCACTGGGGGCAGGGTGCTTCTGGGCTGGATTTTGGTACTGTGTACCCCTTCTTGGCCTAAAATGTCTCCTTCCTGCCCATCCAGGTGCCAGATCCTAGGATGGCCTGTGGGAGGGGCTTGGTGATGTCATCTCAGAGAGCAGGGACTGGCGCCACTTTGCTGTGCGACAGTGGTGGCCTGTAGGACCCCCTGTCAGGACACAGTAGGAGACAGCTGTATTTAACTCCTGCTGCCGGTTCCTATTGACTGCCTTGGGTTTGGCTATGGGAGCAAGGAGGGTTGTGGTGGATAGTGGACAGGTGCGTGTCAGCTACCGGAATCTTCCTGGAGAATGGCCGCAAGCCCCTCCAATGTGCTCCCCAGAGGTTCTCAGTGTCTGGACCCTGGGTTCTTTGGTTAGGTGGTTGTGGGGTGAGCCTAGATTCTCATAGTTATCTGCTTCCTTCCCCAGCCAGGAGTATTTTCTCAGCCACCAATCTAGATGAGGCTCAGCTGGGCCAGGCCGTAGTCTCACAGGGCCTTTGAGACCACTCCAGCTGTCCTTTGAAGGTGGCAGGCCTAAGCCAGCTCCCATGGCCCTGGCCCAGGTCTCTGCCCTGCGGCACCTTCAAAGACCAGATGGTCTGCTGCCTGGGGGAGCTGGGCCTGCTGCCGGCCCTGGGAGGATTCTTGCCTGTCTCTGTCTTCTGAAGGAGGCAGGCATATTCATTCGGGAGCTGTCGGAACAGGAGGAGAGGCAGCTTGACAGAGATAAGAAGGGGCTTGGGACAGAAAAAATCCAGTAGGGAGGTAGGGCCAGACCATTGAGGTTGCGGAAGTGTGTGGGATGGCACTCAGCAGTGATGAGTGTGGGCACCCGGCAGCAGGGCAGCAGGGAATATTGCAGGCCGTTTGGGAAGTGAGCTCACTTATTCCTCAGGAGGCTATTGCCTGGAGGCGTAAGGGCAGGGGAAGTACCAGGGACCACACATGGGCTACTAGCTGGGTTGTGGGAAGACTTGCCCCTTGGCCCCACCTCTCTTGGGAAAGGTCTGGGCCAGGGTCCACATGAGGGCTCCTTCCCTCCCGCTTTTGGCCTTTTGTCTGAAGGCCTAAGTTCCCACTGCCCCTCCTCCCTGAGCCAGCCTTTAGCCATGTCATCTCTAATCATCTGCTTGCTGCAGGGCTGGAAGATGAGGGCTGTTACACATGGGTGTCCCCTAGTTCCTCCCTTGTCTTTACTTCTTCTCACTTGTTTATTACTGTTTTTCTCTTCCTTTCAAGAAATAGTTGAAAAGAAGCTCCCCTGACTCAGGCACCAGATGTTGAATGCCAGCAACAGCAGCTCCAGTGAGTGGCCAGGCTGTCCCCTGTCCGTCCGGAACTCCCAGTCTGTGTTAGGGAGGCCCTGCTTATGCCCAGCTCCTGCATCTTGTTGTCATGTTCCCAGGGAGGTGGTCTCTCAAAACTCCTGTGCTAAGTTGCATTTGTGCTTGCCCCTCCTTCCACAGTTGTGGTTGGCTTGATGACACATCTTTTTGGAAACCTCACTATTCCACTTGGTGTCTCAGAGATTCAGGCTGGTCCCATTCTGCCTCATGGGTGCAGAAGCAGCTGTAGGCAGTATGTGGCCAAATGGGTGAACTTGGTCCAGATGAACCATTGCAGACCAGCATCTTGCTTTATGTGAGTCTGAGCAGAGACATTGGGCTTATGTGTGAAGCTTGGTACATGTGCACAGATATATTCACCCATCAGGAAATGGGTGTTTCCAGCTCCTTTAAGGCATATTCTAGTCAATCCCTGCCAGCAAGTTTATTATGATTGCAAATAAATTTTGTCAGATTTATCAGCGTGTAATAGCCATATAACAAAATTCATTCTTAGTGTCCAGTGAGGTTTGATAGCTTTTTAATCAAGATTTGAAATACTTTACTCACACCAAAAATTTTCTCCTGATCTTATTTCTGCCTGGTAGGTTTTCCTTCCTGGAAGAATCTGTAGTATTGGTGTTATTTCCTCCTTAATTGTATGATAGGATTTGCTGCAAAGCCCCTGGTGTGGAATTTTCTTGTAATAAAACTCCTAGTTACCACCTCCATGTCGGAGTGAACACAACTGCGCACCAGGTGAGTGTGGCACAGCTCCTAACAAGCCTGGCTGGAACCTTCCCGCAGCAGATCTTCACTTGCCTCTGCACCTGGTCTTCTTCTGAACGCACCCCCCAGCATGGGGCTGTGACTGCTGACCTTTAGCGCTGTGAGGTGATCATTCTGTCTCTGCCCTGACTCTCTTGCACCTCTCTGTAGAGCAATATCTTCTGCCTTTCCCCAGTGCACCTTGGAAGATCTGCCTCATTCCAGGGACAGAGAGTGTTTGCTTTTCCCTAGAGTCTGTGTGCCTTGTGTGCTGTGGGTTACGAGGCAGTGATTGCTGCCTTCAGACACCAGCTTGGTCCTTTGTACGTTAGGGAAGAGGGGATTCCTGTTCTTTCCACTGTGGAGCAGCCACTGCTTGGTCCCGAGCACTGGGAGTCCTGCTTGTCTTGATTTAGGCCTCCTACTTGCCTTCCTACGCCTACACAGCACCTGCAAGATCCCTGGAGAAGAGGTCAGAGTGCGCCTGGCTGCCCCGGCTACCCCACCCTTCTTGGAGTTCTGCCACTTGCTTATGTGTCTTGACCTTTCCGTGTTGGACATAAGAGATCTTGTCTTGTCTCCCCTTGGACTGTCAGTTGTCTTTGGGTTTCAGGTGACCCTATGTCTGGAGACTTCCACTTTGATGAGTCCATGAAAATGATGATTTTTATCATTTTTGGCTTTTTTGTATTGTCTGGTCAGGGTGATGTTCTTCCAGCTCCTCACATGGCAGGCAGAAGCGGAGTCCTCTCTAAATGAACAGCTTTTCTCTGGTTCAGAGTGAGATTGAACTTTTTCCACACATTTAAGTGACGATTTTTACCCTATGTGTGAGAATTTTATTTGTGCCTTTTGCTTATCTCCTCTTTTTTTCTGTTTCTGTGTAGCTTGAGTTCTTTATATATCAAGGATATTATTAGTCCTTTATCTGTGATATATGTGGCAAATACTTTCTCCCAGTGTGTCTGAGGTCTTTTTACTTGACTCACAGTGACTTTGTCATGAAAGTGTTTTTGTTTTGTTTAAGTGTTGTCCTGTACCATTCTCTTGTATCACCTTCCTTTAGAGTCAGAACTAAGAAATTGCTCCCTTAAAACCGGAATTTACTTTTTTTGTACTTCATTGTTTCATCTTGTATATTGATAGCTATGATCCATTTATAGTATATTCTTTTTATTATGTGAAGCATGGACCAATTTTTTTCCACATGGCTAACCAGATGTCTCAGCTCCATTTGTGAAAAGACCTTCTTTGATCTGTGATTCTGCATTTATCCATATTTGCAGTGGTCTGTTTTTAGACTCTTCTTATTCCACTGGTATGTTTGTGTTTTCATGCCTAATGTTTTAATTATGAAGGTTTTCTAGGCTTTTTAATAATAACTCTGTTGCAGTGTCATTCCTATATCTGAAGGTCACCCTTTTGAGTATACAGGTTAGTGATTTAGTCTCTTTATAGAGTTGTATATTTAACACCATTCTCAAAGTCCAAGGCATTCTTTTCACCCTAAAAGGAAACACCTTACTCATAGCAATCATTCCCTATTCCTTGGCTCTGCCCCCAAACACCCATCTATCTCCTATATGCTTCTTGCTTTGCATATTCTAGATATTTCATATAAGTGGAATCAACACCCGTGGCCATTTGTTGCCTGATTGCTTCACTTTGTGTAATGTTTTCAAGGTTCACTCGTGCTGTCAGTTGCATAGTGAAAAAAGAATTCTTTTAAACAATTTTATTTTAAGGCAGGGTCTCACTAAGTTGCTGTTGCCCAGGCGTGGCTCAAACTTGTGATCTTGGCTCAGCCTCCCAGAATGCTGGGTTTTTAGGACTGCACTATCATTCCTGGCTCATCCTTCAGGATCTTGACAAGTCCGCCAGTTCTTTTCCTTTCTGTTGTTTGCTGTTTTCTTCTGTGTTCCCATGTGTTTGTTTTCCTGTATGAACTTCTGTACCAACTTATCTAGCATGATAAAAATACTTGTTGGTATTTTTAGTGAGACAGGAAAATTCACATCTTTATGGAGTAGAGTTTCATCCAAGAGCGAGGGATGCCTTTCTGTTTGATCGAGTGTTTTGAAATTTTTTGTGAGAGAATTTTCCTGCTTCACATTATACTTGCTTTTAGGCCCACTGCTTTCTTTGTTGCTTTCTTAAATAGGGTTTCCTCTTCCATTCTGTCCTCTAACTGGTTCTTTGTATATAGAAAAGTTATTTGTTATAGTAAGTTAGTTCTACATCCTGATACTTCACCAAGTCTCCTGTGGTTTATTTGTAATGTTGTATTTTTTTTTGGTTTTCAAGTATACTATCCTATGTTTTGTGAAGAGATGCAGGTTAATTTTATTTCTGTTGTCAGTGGCACATGCTGTTGACCAGAAGCGTGCTAAGTCATTTTAGACACAGTGGCTTCTTTGTCTAGCTGCTCTTCAGGACCAGCTTCCCTTAAATGAGGTGCTCATTTTGACATGAAAAAAAGCAAACTTATTTTGACACTTGAAGATGCTTTCTTGAGTGATTCATCACGAGGGAATGTTGAATTTTTAGATGCTGTTCTCTAGCACCTGTGGAGAACCTTAGAAGTATTTCCTGTGGGTCCATTAATAAGGTGCATTGCATTAATAGGTGTCCTGAACTTGCGTTGAATTCTTGGGAAAGAGTCATGAATGGGGACTTGAATCTTGCCTGACACAGCCCTATTTTATCTGTCTCATATTCATTGGTGGAGAGATGGGGGGGAGTCATCTCTGATTCTTCAGCATATTTTCTGTTTTTAGGGTTATTCCTTCCTTTGAGGTTTTTGTATATTTGTGCCTCTCTCTTTTTTTCTTAAATAAGTGCACTGGTGCTAGTCTTTTTTGTTAATATATGTATTTTTAGAAAATAATCTTTGATTTATTAATTAGGTCTGTTGTTTTTCTATTTTCTGCCTTATTGATTTTTTTGGTTTTGTTTCTATTATTTCCTTCTTTGTGGCTATTTTTGAATTATTTTTGTTGATCTATTTTTGAACTAAGAATTTAGTTAATTTATTTTCACTTTTTTAATAAAAGCATTTAGAGTTTCAGATTTGCTCTGATCCTGTTTCACATATATCTTGTTGACTTCCAGTGTACAGTATTTTCACTATTGTTATTTTAAAACTCCTTCATCTTACTGGATATGATGGTACACAGCTATAATCTCAATACTGTGGAAGGCTAAGGCAAGAAGATCACATAGTCAGGCTCATTGTGGGAAATTTATTGACTTAGTGAGACCCTGTCTCAAAATAGAACATAAAAAATGGCCAGGTATGCAGCTTAATGCAAAGCTCCTGGGGTTCAAGCCTCTAGTAGTTCTTTCTCCCAAAGGTCTTCAGAGTTCCCCCTCCTTGTACTCAGGCAGAATTGAGTGGAAAAAGAGTGAGATAGAAGAGATTTCTGGTTTTAGAAAATATTTTATATGTACATCTATGCTGGTGCCAGTGCCACTGTTCTAATTACCACAGCTTTTTGATCTTGAGGTCGTATTTAAGGACCTGTAAATGGTGCAAATTCCATCCTTTTGAGCCAAATGGAACTCTGGGTTGTAGGTTGTTCTCAGGGATCCAACCTCAGTCTCCCATCATCTTGAGCAGCTCTCCATCTGGATAGGCCCTCCCACAGTGATATTTCTGAAGACTCAGGCTCAGGTCTGCTTCTCAGATCAGGCATATTTCTCAGGGCATACACCTTAGGCAGGCATATAGGGAAGGACTGTTTTTTCCCAGCATCACATATCTGGAGACATGTGGATGCTGGTTTATTTTACGGCTGATGGTGGTAACTCGCATCATTAAGGTAGTGTTTGCCAAATTTCTACTATGCAAACTTGTTTTCTTTATTTTGATCAGGAAATGTTTTAGGAAAGACACTTTAAGGCTGTCTAAGTTTCCTGTTGTACATCCCATTTCCTCCTATTGGCTTTATGGTCCGTGAGACATTTTTCTTTGAATGAGTTATTATCCTGATGCTTGCTACTGCTGCTCTCTCCACTCCCCCAGTTGTTAGCTGATCCTGTACTCAGAGGAAGGGCTTCCCTTTTTTCCTATGTATTGATATGGGCTCTTGGATCTTTATTTTCTTTGGGGAGTTACATTTCTTATCATCATGGCCTGTCTCCATGCTCAGGTTGTACCAGACTTCCCTGGCAATGCCTCTCCATGCTGGTGCTTGTATCCTTCTGAGATACCCCCACCTTATCTGGTGCCTCCTCATGCTTTTGTGGACAGGTTGCCTGTCTTTTCCTTTCCTTGTGGCAGCCCAGGAGTCAACCACTTCACTAGCTCTTTTAGTGGAGAATAGTATTTGGGGGCCAAAACCTCTGTACTGGGTGTTCTCATTGCCACAGTAGTACTGTGGTGTCTCCACTCCATCAACAGACAAAGAAGATATGTGTTTGTCATACATATACACACAACTATGTAAATGAGAGTATATTCATGCATATGTGAAATTATATAAACCCAGACACATCTGCCTCATTTCAGTTCCAGAAAAAAGTCCCATTTGACAGATGAAGAAACCTAGGAGAGAGATGTCAGGCTGTTCTCCCAAAGGGCTTGTTTCCTATGCTGGGCACACTCAGCTTGGTGAGGGGCAGGAGCTCTTATGTCCCCCTTCTAGGGAACTCAGTTCCTTGTCTGTTGCTGGGAAGGGTGGATCCAGCTGGGTGGATACTTGAGGCAGCAGGGCCAGCCTCAGGCTGTGAGGTCTCCAGGCCAGTGGGTAGTAGCTGTGGCTGGAGGCTGGCATCCTTCCGGGGTCTCTGGAGCTTGGCTGAGGGATCCAAGCACCATTCCTCTGCCGTAGGGCTCAGGGGCTGAGACCTTGGCTTTGTGCTGTTGCTGGGAGTGCCACAGGCAGTCCAGTGGGGGTCTGCTGGCTGGCATTTCTCTGCTGCTGTGCCTGAGTGCTTTGTCCTGAGAGCAAAGCTGAGTTGCTGGGGTGGCAGCAGGCCTGAGGTAGGCGTTCCCTGGCACCCCTACTTCCTCTGGCACCCTGTAAACAGGATCTGGGCAGTGCAGGGACAGATGGCTTCCTTCAGGCTGGCGGAGGGGGGGGTGGGTCCTTGAGAAAACTGTGGCGCCAGCTTAAGGGGCACAAGGCCGGAGGGACTGGTGACTGGCCTTGGCCAGCACTCACGGAAGCTGTGTGGCAGGAGGCCTCCTTGGGAGCAAGTAAAGTAGCATCTCTGTAGCCTCTATGGCTTCACTGAAGTAGCCCGGGGCTTCGACCATTCTTGGGTACAACAGCCTGGAACCTTTTGCTCACCCCTCCGGCCTGGCTCTACTGCCAGCTTCCGTCTGCCTAGGCTGTGAATGGCTTTGCAGCCTTTGTCCAGACCTCCTGCCCTGTCTCCTCATCTGACTCACCAATGCCCTTACTGCCCTCTCCATGCCCTGCTGAGTGCCTCCTGTATCAACCTCATACCTTGCCCCCGTCCCTTGCCCCTTTCCCCTACTGGCCTTTCTTCTCACTGTCCGGCCCTCCCTTCCTCCGAGCTCTGTCTCTTGCTTAATCCCCTGGCCACACGCTGTCCCCTGTCCTGGCCTGCCTCCCAGAAGCCTCCAGTGCATCACAGTGTCCTGAACTCTCAGCACTTAACAAATGGCTGGTTACTTAACAAATCATAGTACTTTGGGAAGAGCTGGGCTGAAGGGCCAAGCCAGTGCCATCCATCCTTGAGGCCTAGCTTCCTTGCCCACATTACCCCACGGTGTCTGGTCCCTTCACGGCTGTGCTCCTGCAGTGCTTGCTCTTCCTGGTGCTTGTGTTACGGTAGCTCCTTGCACCTAGTCCAGTTCCAGGTGAGCTTGAGTTCTGGATGGAGTGCTGCTCAAGTTGTGAGTATGTGAGGTGCTGACTTGCCTCTGGTGGCCACGATGCCTGTGGGAGGCGGCATACCCTGGCTGAGACAGAAGCTGTGTCCTGTAGTGAGAAAGTCTGAAAACCCTCCAACACATTTCAAACTCTGCTGGCTGACCTTGGGCAAACTGAGCCTTAGTTTTCCTCAGCTTAAATGGGGTGGTTCTTCCTGCTATGGAGAGCTGTGAGGATTAAAGCCACTCATGTGGCCAAGGCACTTGTGTGTGGCCTGCCCAGCAGGTACGGCCAGGATGGCAGCCTATGGGTTCCTCTACCCCTGCTTCCAACTGTGAGACCCATGGGCTGCTGTGTCATCTCTTGGTCCTCCCAGCTTGTATGTAAATGAGACTCACATGAGCACTGCCTCAGGAGTCACAGGAGCATTCGATGGTCTGAGCCATACCCAGCTCTTGAGGTCACTGCTCTTTTCTTGGTGAGAGGTGTTTATCCTGTTCTTCTCAAACCCCTCAGTAAAAGGATCAGGGACAGACTTAGTAGAATTCTTGATCTGGGACAAGGAGTAAAAGGTTTTCTGGTCTCTTAAACTGCTAGGACATGACTGACTGACATGGCAGGGTGGGTAAATGAGGAACTGGACTGGAGCTGGTCTCGGACAGGGAGGACCCTGCAAGGCTCTCTAGCTTTCCACTGGTAGTGGCAGTGGTCATTGTCCTCCTCAGCAGGGCAAATGCATTTTATAGAGCACAGAGATGCCAGAACCTTGTAAGAGTCAGCACGGGGCCCAAGGTCAGGCATGGGCAGGAGGTATGGGGCAGGCACACGTGGCTGGCCTGGGGGGACAGCTTGTTTGAGAAGTTGGGGCAGGCAGGAACTGGCTGTTAAGTTGATGAGCAGAAACAGCAGGGAGGAAGCCAAGAGCACAGTCCATGAAAAGGCAGAGGTGGGAGGCAGCCTGAGTCTGGGCAAGTGGGATCCCTAGGAAGCCAGATTGGGGATGCAGCAATGGCTGAGGCTGCAGCAGGGCACAGCTAGTTTTTAGAGGTTTGTAAAGCTCAAGCACATGAAGACTTAAGCAGTGAAGTGCTGTCCCGAGCTAGGCAGAGCCCTGGACCTAGATCACCCTGCTAATGCTGGGGAGAGTTGTGGGTGGTGGAAAGTTCAGATTGGATGCTAGGGAATGGGGTGTGTGAGGTGTGGGGTTGGTGGAGCTGCATGTTTCAGGGGATTTTGTTGTCTCCAGAGATGGGGCATGTGCCCAGTGGGGGTAGGGTCTGGTCTGGGGACAGAGGACACATGCTGGCATTTTGTGTTCCTAGGCCAGACTTCCGTAATTCAGTCCCTGTGCTCCAGGTAACAGGCTGACCTTCTGTTAGTCCACTGAGCAAGCACAGAGGTGTTACATATTCCATCTCAGAGAAAAGTGAGGTTGCAAGTCAGATTAGGTGGCCAGATTGGGGATCTTTCTCTTCTGTCTGTCCCAGGCCCTGAATATGCATTAGTCTCTGGCTGGGTCCACAGACTGCACTTGCTTATCACAGGCGTGGGCTCTGGGTTAATACAGTCCATTTCCAGCTGTCCCACTGCAGTCATGGGTTAGCCAGGTCTATATCATACTTCAGTCCCTTCCCACCTCCCTGGAAGGGGTCTTCTTCCCCTCATGGACTCTTATTAGTTTCCTGTACTTTCCTTCTCCTGGAATGTAGCTGACTCCTCTACCACTGGCAGGAATTGATGGTAACTGCTCCCTCTGCCAAGACTTGCCCCCAATCTTGTCCTGGCTCTCCTGGATTGACCCTGCTGAGCTCTTCTTTCTTTTTGGTGCCTTCTCTCCTGGGTGTTCTCTTTACGCCTCTCCTCACACAGCATACTGCTACTTTATATCCAGACCATGCAAGCCTTGAGCTGTCTGCTACCTGCAGAGGTTTTCAGGCTCCTCTCTGCATAATGCTCCTTCTGCTTCTCCAGTGCTGGTGCAGAGAGGTCATAACATTGTCACCTACTTTCTGAGCCAGCACCCAGGGCTTTTCCTTCTAGTCTTCCTGGGTTCTGTTATCCACTTTCTAGTCTCACTGCCCAGCTCCTCCCTAGCCTGGCTCCTGTAGCAGCCCCTATGCTTGCCTCCTGAGTAGGCGGTTCTTGGTATTGCAGATGAAAGACCCCTCCCTCCCAGCTAAGGTTTCTTTGTGTCAGTGGTTGCTAGCCATTGTCAGTGGTCTCTGTCATTCTCAGGAAGTTCAACCACACTCACAGCTTAAGTGGTACCTGACCCCTCTTGAGCTGCTTCCTGGGAAATGACTGAACCATCTTCTGTTTGGAAGCCCTTGCTGGAGTGTTTCCTTAGAACAGTTTGCACTGATTTCCCACTAGCCCTAGGTCAGGGCTCCCCTGCCTTGTGGGCATCGTGACAATGTCCAGTGTGTTGTGGATGTGCTGGGTGTATCTGTGAGTATGGTCTGCATGGCCACCCAGGCTGAAGTTCAGAAGGCTATCTCTCAAGGATTTGAGGAGACTACAGGGTTCCCACATAGCTTCTGTTTGCTGAGAGCAGCTCCCTGGAAAACCTTCACTTAGTTTGCAGACAGCTGTGTCTGAATGATGTTTAATTGGAATCTTACAAATTAAGTTTTAATACTTTAAAGTTAGACATGCATATTGTTTAGAGAGTAAATGAGTTCTACAAGATTAATTAAGACAAAAAGTAATCCCTAATGCCCTTCTCTGTCTTCCCCAGAGATAGCTACTTCAAATTTCTACACTGTATTTGTTTGATATTTATCTTTTCTCTAAATAATATGCTGTATTACTTTTTATCATTTATACATCATTCATTGACTTGTGAGATGAGGATTGAAACCTGTGTACAGGTGTTCTCTATCACAAGCATACACATGGCCACACAAGCATGTGTATATCATATACAAATGTACTTACACACACATTGGAACATACACACTGTTATGTTTACATTTAGATGGCATCCTAAAGCTTTATATATATATATATGTGTGGTTTTGGGGAAGTGATTAGATCATGGAAATGTGATATTCATTAGTGGGTTGGTTCACTGATGAGTTTATTGCTAAATCTGATATTGGAAGTTGAAGCCTTTTGGGAGGAGGTGGGCCACTGGGGCATGACCTACAGGGGTATATCTCCCTCTCATTATCTGTCTCTGTTTTCTCTGCCTCTCCTCTGCTGTACCCCTCTGCCCTGTTGCTCTGCCTTTGAGTCAGCTGACTATGGACTGAAACCTCTATAAACCAGTAACCCAAGTGACCTTTCCTCCTTTAAGTTTGTTAGGTTTTATGTATCAAGTGCAAGAAAATGACTAAGACAGATTTTGGTATAAGAGAAGTTAGGTTAGTGCTGCAACATTACCTGACCATGTAATTCAAAAGCCTTTCAAACTGACTTGCACGAGGAGTTTGGGAAAGCATAGAGATGCCAGTTGGAGAAGCAGCCCTAGAATGCCTTAAGCCATGCTTGATGGAAGACTTATCAGAGCTCAGAAGATAAAAGCACTGATAGAAATGCAGCTGGTAAAGTCTGGAATCAGGACTCCAGACTTTAATTGCGAAGCAAGATTCCATTGGCTATTGGATTCTAGGCAATACTTGTTATGCTTGGGCAGAAAATTTGTCTACATTTTGTTCCCTTCCCAAGATTTTGAAGGATATTGAGGTTAAGGGCACTGGAGTAATTATTCTGGTAAAGGAAATGTCAAAGCAATCAAACATTCAGGCTGTGCCTTGAGTACTTTTGGAGGGCTTTTAGTCATTTCTACCTTGAGAATTAAGAGCAAATGGCCTAGCTGAATGATTTAAAAAGTTTTTGAGTTTGGCCAAAAAACGATGCTATGGTGAAATTGGGGCCTGCAGTGACAGAGCAGAGGAGAGCCTGATTGCTGAAAAGATTAGCATTAAAAAGAAGCCAAGTCACTTACCATATCACAATAAAAAAGATGGTTTGAGGGCATCACAGGAACCAGCAGGACCCCACTCCTGATACCAGAATCTGTATCAGTTAGGATCAACTAGAGGGACAGATATAAATATAAATATATATGTATATATGATTTATAAGATAGGCTTACAGTAGCCACCTTCAGGGGCAGGAGTGGAGGAACACAAAAAGGCCATCTGTGTACTGGTGAGTTAGAAGATATAGTCAGAAGTCAAAGGCCTGGGGCTTATTACAGTGTCCCATGAGAGTCTACTGGAAACCAAAGCATATGCTGGAAGGCTGAAGAGTTTGTATTGAAAGGCTGAAAAGTCTGTTGTGGAAGCTTGGAGATGGACTTCCAAAGACAGTGGTGAAAACTGGATTTCCAATAAAGAAGCAAAACCCAAGACTTTCTTTCTTTTCGTTTTTATTCTATTCAAGTTACAAGCCTGTCAATTGGTGACATGCACATTCAGGGTGGACCTTCCTTCTTCAGTAACTTAATCAGCCAGACACACCCAGAACTGTGTTGAACTAATCCAAAAGACATTTCTTATTTAAAGGGACAACATAATTGACTACCACATGCATACATGTACATGTAGCATATGCATTGCTGAGAACTGTAGTATTGATTAGGCCCAAAGCAGGCTGTAAAGAGTTAACTCCACAATTGCCTTGTTTTAAGAAGTAAATCTGACTGAACCCTACATGCTCAAATTCTGTTCCCCCAACAAGCCTTCTGGAGAGAAGGACAGTGTTTTAAATATGACCATATATTTTGCCTGTTCTGTTCATAATATGAGAATGCTTTGTCTTATCCTTTATGAGCCTGGTTTACATTAATTTCCATAGAAACTATATTTCCATAGAACCTATATATAACTTGCCTTTACCCCTATTGATTGTTAATAAAATCAGTCCTGGGGATGGACAGTGCCATTGTTGGTTGTACCAGCACTGGTCATCCTAGCACCCCAATTTCTCTCTTTTAGTTCTGGCTCAGTGTGTTTTTTTTTCAGGTCTGCATTGTATACTGGGCATGTGGAACTGGAGGCTTACAACAGGATTCTCTGGAATATACATAGCATACATGGTGTCTTAGTTATTTTCTTGTTGTTAGGACAAAATACCTAATACCTAAAAGTTAAAGGAGAATTAATTTTAGCTCAAAAATATGTAGAGATTTCAGTCCATAGTCAGCTGGCTGCAAGGCATGGCAGAAAGATATTGCAGAACAGAAACAGTCTAGAAGCAGGAAGAAGCACATTTGCCTGCTATTTTCCCTTTTATACTCCATCCAGGCCACAAGCCTTTGGTTGGTGCCATCCAAATCTATCAAGAATGACTCACAGTATTCCAGGGCTACATCTCCAACTCTCTCTCGGAGCCTTTGCAAACTCCTTTAAGCCAGTTCCAAAGGCTTCTGAACCACATGGCCAGGCAATGTCATGGAAACCTACTTGTTGATGCCACCCACCCAGGGTGAGAATTCTAGTTTAAGTAAATCCATTCCTCCACACCCAAAACTGTGATAATACAATCAGTGGACTGATCTACTTATATGCTCGTGATCTAGTGTCACACACACATGATGCAGTCATTCCCAAAAGCACTATCTGGGAGTGCATGAAGCTTTGGAGGACATTTTACATATAAATCATAACACATGGGCTCTCTCTCTCACACACACACACACACACACACACACACACACACACACACTCACAAATATACACATGGCTTCTCGTCTTTCTAACCTTTTGTTTTCCCTGGAATTCATGAAGGCCTTTGTGTGCTTAGCATTTTATGTCCTTCTCCGGGACTTAAGCTAAATTCTTCCTTCAGTTCTATTGAATCTCATGTTTCTTTATGTCACTGGCTGTCATTTCTTCTTCCTCAGAAGTCTTCTCAAACCTTCTGCATATCCTGGCTAGCAGGTTACCCATGATATGTGGGTGCAGTGTTTGCTCTGGTTCCCCTTTGCCTTCCTCTTGTTTCAAGCAGTCTGAGATGACCTTACTTAGCTGCTAGCTTTGATGGAATATATTTTCAAGTCTCTGTAGCACTCACAGGGCCTTTGTATTTGGTCTTGCTTCTTGGGAGTAGTATGGCAAGATTAAGGCCACACTGCCTGGATCTGAAACCTCCCCCTGCCAGTTAAGAGCTGTGTGTGTTCGAGTGAGTTATCCTACCTGTCTGTGCCTCCATGTAGCCTGTTCCATGTAGGGAACTCTGCCCACATGTGCCCTGTGGATGCGTATGAAGGCAGTAGAGGTGCAGATAAACATTGGTATGTGCAATGTGTACGAGTGCTGGGTATTACCCTGACACCTTTTCCAGCTTGCATCTCTGGAGAGTTTTTCTCACTTTTCATCCCGGCTGTCCCCTGTGTCAGGATTCCCTCAGTGAGGCCCTGCTTCATTGGCCCTCTGGCTGGGACTTGCCTCTCCTGACCTATGCTCAGAGCCTTCCCTGATATCCTGTTCCTGCAGATGTCCTGACCTCTCCTTTCCCACTGAGGTAATCTTCTTTTTCCCTTGCCCAGAAAATAGAGAAATAGAGGGGGCCTAGTGGTGACAGACGAAGATTCCTAGGATTCAAGATTTGAGACTCATAGAGTGTCAGATCCCCAGTTTCCTTTTAGGGATCCCTAAAGCTCTCTCTCTGTCAAATACATCTACAAGGGGCAGATTTCTTCATATGCCATAACCAAAATAGTGTGGACACAACTCACACCAGAAGCAGAAACATTTCTTGGCTGAGGCTGCCTGGGGACTTTATGCAGGTGTGAGTCAATTCCTTTGTTCTCACTGAGGTGCCTTGTTTTGGGGCGGGGAGGACAATGAGACAGGCATGCAAAAGAGCCAAGTACAGACTGGGATCTCTCTGGGGGTGCCCAGGTTACGCTGGTATCACCTGGCCCCTAGAACTTGGGCCTGCTCTTGTCCCCTGTGTTCTCAGACCCAGTGTCTTATGTGGGATTTTGTGTAGGTGGCTTGAGTGCTGTGATAGGGCCTTCAGGTACATATAATAGCTCTGTGATGATGATATTGGGATCTAAGAAAATAGCCAGGCACTCCATAAGCATTCTGCTGTAGGGGCAAGGGGCCTGTGAATCTTGCTTGATTTGTCCAGACTGGCACTTCCTGGAGCTGTATTTCACAGGCAAAGCAGTTTAGGGGAGGTCCCAAAAGTCCAGTATGTGATGTGCGTAAATCATGAATGGTTGGGGTGCAATCCCTTGTGAGCAGTCTGACCCAAGCTCTGGCCCAAATGAGGGGTGGCTTAGGAAGATGTGCTAGAGGCAGAGCTTTGGCAGGCCAGGTGAGCTTCCATGCTATGTAGGAGGTACATGGGGAAGACCCAGGGAGGATTCAGTTACCTTAAAGCACTACCCAGAAAGAGCTTGATGTGGGCCACTGTTTGGGGGCTGGTGAGAAGCCCAGGTTGGCCCTGAGAGCTGAGCCCATGGAGCCAGCTACATGGGACGAAGGTGGGTCAGGGTCCTGTACACCTTGTATCCAGGCTTTATCAGTTGTTTTTCCTCTGGCTCCCTGGATTTCTTGGTTTCTTCCAGTTCAGCGAGGAGGCTACCTGCCCTGTGTACGTACCATCAGATGTCTTACAGATCTATCACCTGTGAAAGTGAACTGAAGAGCCACAGCCTTTTTTGAGGACCCTAAGACAAGGCTGTCAACTTGTAGGTAATGTTACTTTAGGAAAGGGGGTAGGTGACAGTGGGAAGGTCATCTGTGTGTCATGCACCTCTGAGAAGTATTGCCTGTGACCAGTGACTACTGTCACTACTGAGCCCTGGGCCAGAGAAATCCAGACACGGGAGAGAAGCTTTGGGTGGGGGCTTGGCTGTGTGGGGCAGCCTGAGGTTCAGGATTCCTGCAGGGCATAGGGCTGGTACTGAGAGGCCAAGCTGTTGGAGCACTTAGAGTATTTGACACTCAGAGGCTATGTGGCTGAATGATCATGTTTGGCCTTCCTGACCATGCTGCGCAGGATGTGACACTTTGCACAGTGTATAGAAGAAGAAACTGAAGGCCCCAGGGATGTTGAATTGATGTCTAGGGTTATGCAGCTGGTATGGGGCAGACTTGGGATCCACTTTTAGATATTTCTGAGTACTGAGTCCCAGCCCTTTGTACTTCACCAAGCACCATGTCCCTCCCCTCATAGGGTGGACTTCTTTAGGCCTCTCAACCAGCCCTTCATTTCCCCCTACAGTCAGCTTGGACTGTGGGCATGGCCCAGAAGGTGCTTGCACCCCAGGCAGGCACAGGCAGGCTCATCATTAGCCCACACCCTGTTCATTGGTTCCTTAATCAGACCTCATTTTCTGTGTCCAGGCAGGCTCCCTGAGCTGCTGTCTTGGAGTGTCCAGAGTCTCTGCTTACCGCTCCCTGCCATAGACCAGCCTTTGGGCTCAGCCTAGCAGCTCACTCCGTGCTCCATCTGTGTGTTGAGTGTACATCCATTGAGCTCAGGGCCTTCATGGTGGGCCCGTCTGGAGGATGCTCAGCCCCTTCCTTTCCTTCAGGAATCTGGAAGGAGGGAGCTACCAGGAGACCTTGTTGGACAGGCAGCACAGTTGGCATTGCAATGCATGCTTTGCTTCTTCCATTCATCTAGTCAAGGATCTAGGCCCTTAGCTGGGCACAGAGTGAGCTGGGTTATCTCTCTAGATTCCAGAGCATTTTAGTGGTGCAACTGGATAATGCGTGGTTGTTATAAATCTCTTTAGGTTCCAGGACATGCTCTCAAGATAAGCTGGGGGTACAAGGTTGAGTATATTGTGTATGCACATACACTTGTGTGTGGAGTCCAGACGTGCACAGACTCTTAGATCACAGTTTAAATATCAGTGACTTCAACACCCCTTTGTTACTTGCCTTTTCCTAGCCTGTCTCTTTCCCTCCTTCTCCTCGATGGTATGTTTATTGCTTCATGCTGCCCTAGTTTTAGTTTCACATGTATGTTGCTAACAGTGCGTTAATGAATTTAGAATGTTTTTGAACTTCATTGGATGGGATCATGGTATTACACTGTGGTTTGCTGCTTCTGTGTACTTAGTTCCCTAGAGTCTGTGGGGCGGTCTGTAACTGTCATGCTTTTGTTTCTCCTGCTGCTCATATTGGGCAGGCTCACCATGCATGCTGCTTATTCCATGTCTGATGGACGTCAAAGCTGCTTCCTGTCCCATACCTTTGTCTTTGTAGCTCATGTTGCTGAGTGCCAAGGAGGCTGTCTGGAGTTTCCCAGGCATGGAGGAGAATCGCAGTCCTGGTCAGTGCTCTTACTCTCTTCTTTCAAGCTTCTTCCCCCACTCTCCTCCTCTTTATTCCTCTTCTGCTTTCTTCTACCACATTCTTTCTCTGATCCCTCTCCTCCTCCACACTTTCCCCCTAGGCTCCTCCTCCCCTGTACACTCCTTCTCCATGCTCCTTCCTGGGCTCATGCCTGCTGTCCCTATCCCATGTCCTTGACAGCATCTTGTGATGTCAGTTGGTGACTTGTTAGTCAGGAGGGTGTGAAGTGGTCTCCTCTGGCTTGAGTTTATATTGCTCTGTGATGATGGAATAATCCATGATCATCTTTTCCTGTGTTTATCAGGTATTTGGGTCTTCACTTCTCACTAACTCTTTTTGTGTCTCTTCCTCTTTGCCTTCTGTGTAGTGGTTTGAAAGATTCCCTCCTATGTTCTGGAAATGAGACACTTATCAGCTGTGCTGTGGACACCCCAGTGTAGTGTGGACCTGTTCTTCATCATGGTTGATGACCATGATGTGCTTGGCCAAGCACAGGTTACCCATTATTTCCACCATGGTTTGCATTTTTCTATTTGGTTTCATAAAGTCTATCAGAAGTTGATAATGTTATTATCCTTCACTGTCTAAGAAGAATATAACTTGTTTTTTTATATGTAAGTGTTTCATCACTTGGAATTGATTTTTGTTGTTGGTATGAGGTGGGTTAAGGTGAGGGGACTTTAATGTTATTTTTTTCCTATTTCTGCATTTGAATAACACCTTGTCTGGACTACTTAATCTGTCCTTTTTCTGCAGATCTGTAGTGGCTGCTCTATGAGAGCAAGTTTCTGTAGGGGCTCTTTCCATCAATTTTCTATTGTGTCAAAATTCATCTTGTTTTCTATAGATACATTGTAATTCTCAATGTTTTTAAGGGAAGGTTGTCCTTCTTACTTTTCTACAGAAATTTCTTGGGTGTTTTTTGGCTATTTGTTACTGAACATGAAGTTTGGAATCACTTTGTCAAACTGTCGGAGGTTTGATTGGAATTGCTTTGTACCCCTAGATTAATATGGGGAGCCTCATTCCAAGACTTCAAGTCTATGGATACATTATGTCTTTATATTTGCTGGGTCTTCTTTCATGTCTTTCACTTTCACTAGGGTCTCATAAGTTCTCCATGACTGTCTTAGCATATCTTTTCTTACATATGTTACAACAGAATAAAAACATATTTTTGCTGCTATTATCAGTAGTACTATTATGAAATGATACTCTTCCAAATATTCATTGCTGGGGTACACATCCAGCTGGCTTTAAAAAATAACAAATCCACAGATTTTATTTAATTTAAAAATTTTTGTATTTTAACTTTTTTTTTTTTTTTTTTAGAGACAGAGTCTCACTTTGTAGTTCAGGCTGGCCCTGAGCTCAGCCTCAAACTCACTTCACAGCAATCCTCCTGCCTCTGCCTCCCGGGTGCTAGGATTACAGGCATGAACCACCATGCCCGGAACTGTGCTATGTGGCACTGATTGCTGCTGGGCGTGAGTATCCATGCCCAATATTGTATGTGATTACTGGGGAACTGAACTCGGATCCTTGAGCTTGCAAGACAGGCACCGGAACCACTGAGCTAACTCCCCGGGCCTGTATTTTAACTTTTTAAACATGGAAACTTTCAAACACACGGAAGTAAATATGACATAGTGACCCCAGAGCCTTGCATGCCATCTGTCACTGCTACTCGTTCATGTCTGACTGTCCCATGCTGGTCTCCCTTTCGTGTAAGACACCAGGTACCTGTTAATGTCTCAGTGTATCCCTAGTGAAGTGGATTCTCATGTGTGACCACATCTCCATTGCCGTACTGCAATCCAGACACAGTGCTAGGTCCCTATTCCAATGCTGTATGCCTTACAGCTATCATTGAGCTCACAAGGCTGTTCCTGGCTGTTCAAGGTGCCCTTGTGAGGAAGGTTGGGTAGACCCATACACTGATATAGCTTCTGAGTCCCTCTCATTCCTAGAGTCCCCTCTGTATTTTTTTTCATTTGTCCTTAAATTTATTTGTGGAGGAACCAGCCTTTTCCTGTGGCATGTAATCAATTTTTGCCTACTGATTTACATGCAGCCATTTTCCTAAACTCTATTTATTAATTGTAATGATTTATAGTCTTGGAATATTTTGAGTTTTTTTGTAGAGGGTGTCATTTGTGAATAATGACAGCTTCTTCCTCTTCCAACACTTTCACCTTTTATGTGTTTTTTACTCCCTTACTGTGCTGACTGGAACCTCTCTTACAATATTGGATAGAAATGGTGATTGTAGATAGTCTTTGACAAAGGATGGTGCCATATCCTAATAAATCACTGTGAGTCAAGTGGATGCACTTAGTGTGCCTCAGCTACTGAATATCAGTCACAACTTTTGGGCTCGGTACCTTTACGGTGGCCTAAAGTTGGGCCAAATCATATAACACATAGCTTTGTCTTAGGGAGCTGAGTATCCCATATACTCACACAGATAAGGATTTTCGTGATATTGTAGGATATAGACGCCACAAGACACCATATCCAAATGACACCAGGTAGCCAGAGAAGTTGAGTCTCAGTAGTATCCTTGGCTGATCACATAACCTGAGAGAGGATCTTATTGTATATTACCAGCCTAGGAAAAAAATCAGGGTTCAAAAATCAAAGTCTGGTTTGTATGAATGTGTATCGCTTTCTCACTGTTATAGTAAAAATGTTGAACTACTGTACATTAGGGATCATCTGTGAATTTTCTGAATTTGTGGAAAGTAGGATTATTTTCCTTGAATACTTTGAGGATTTTCTCATACATCTGTTTTTGTTTGTTGAAAGTTGCCTTCCAGTTATTTTTTTCTAGTTGTAAAAAGACACACAGGTTTTCTATTTCTTCTTGGGTCAGTTTTCTTAAGTGGGATTGTTCTGGAAATGTGTATGTTTCACCTGGATTTCAATTTATTGAAATGAAATTGTGCAGACAGCTTCTTCTTGATGGGACTCATGCCAGATAGCACCAGGCCACAGGGAGGAGTGCCGATTCTGCGAGCATACTGCTGAGGTCGCTGGCCTGCCTGCTGTGTTGCCACAGCTTGTGACCCCCATCCATAGATAGGGCTGGGCCTGGCCCCACATCCTACACTGCTTGAAGTTTGAATGAGGTTCTGTGGAGCAGGTAGCCTACACTGTGCAGGTTGGACTCTGGAAAGATAAGATTGCCAGTAAGGGACTCACACTGTCTCATGCTTCTTATACAGTCTTTGGGCCTTCTTGTTTTCATCTTTTATGATCAATATTGACAGGAACTTCACAATTTTACAAGTCTTTACAGAAACATGACTTCTGACTTGATCTTTCTTGTACTAGCTAGTTTTAAAATTCAATTGATTTTTGCCTGCATTTCCATAATTTTCTTGCCCTTTCTTGAGTGAATGCTGTTTTATTTGTTCTGATTCTCACTTTGGGTGTTTACCTCATTCATATTTATAACTCAGCCTTTTATTCTTTTTTTTATCAACCATTTGAAATTCTGAATTTCCAAAGAATCACTGCTTTGGTTGAATTATCACACATTTTAAAAATGTATTTAAAATTTTTTATTTGCTTCCAAATATTTTCTAATTTCCATTATGATTCCTCCTTTAATCCAAGAGTTATCTGGTAATGGATTTCATCATTTTCAAGCATATGTGTTTTTCCCTAGTTGTCATTTAAAAGTGATTTCTAACATAATTGTATTTCTATCAGAAAAGGGTTGATACTGTCTTGATTTGCTGATAGTTTTCCAGCCAAGCTTCATCAGGGATACTGGTGGTATTCTGGATCAGTTCTTTCCATGCTTTTCCTCTTACCTGAGGTGGCTTGCAAAGGCTATGTGAGGGCTGCCTGGGAGGCCACAAGAGCTGGGATAGGCTTTGCAGGCAGGACATTAAGGAAGGGTGGATACCCACAGGAGCAAGTACAATTACATTTACATAGTCTCTGCTGGACACTAAGTCCTGCTATCATTCCATAGATAATTATGCAATGCCTTCTTTGAATATCTAATAGATAAAGACTTCAGAACCAACTGGCAGATTGTACTCACGAAAGAACTCTTGTAAATATGAGGGAAACCCCTCTGTGTCAAAGAATTCAAGGAAGTAGAAGGAAACCCCCACAAAGTCTCCATAAAAATGATTCTGGACTGTGACCAGATGGGGATTGTGGGTGACATATCTGTGCAGAAGTGGTCAGCTTTACTGCTAAGTGGAGAGATGAAAATTAGTCACAGCTGCCATTGAGAAATATGGACCTTGATGAGCAGCAGGGGGCGCTAATGAGGCAAGGGTCTCTTCCCTGGCCATAGCAGCAAGCTTCAGAGAACCCAAAAGTTCTCTTTCTCAGCCTCTTCTTGGACCTTGTCTTACGAAACAGAGATTTGGGTGGAGCTGTTGAGAGTGTGGCATTTCAGAAATACTGTAAATATCCAGCTTGAGGGAAACAAGTGGGTAAGTGACAATCCATGACAGAGTTTGATGTACTCAATAAAATCACATTGTTGGGGGACCTTGAGTGACCTCTGCACATATTATGATTAATGATGAATGTGCAGAGAAGAAACAAAACCACATATGCAATATTTTTGTTGTACAACATAACCTCTTTCTAACCTCCAAGGTTAGTACTTATCTTAGCATATTATAATTGAAAATAATCTTTATTCTTTAAATTTATAATTATCTGCATTTAATTTTTTTCCTATAATTTGTGTTATTCTAACAATAAAAAATAAATGCCCCAGGCTTGACCTTCCATCCCCCAAGTGTGAGGTTCGTGTGGTTCTGATGGGCGGTCAGCCCTTTTGAGGGTGTCTGGGGGAGCCGTGGGGGAATACTGTGGAGCTGTGGCAAGGCCTGGACCTGGGATGAGATAATTGAGTGGCATGTACCCTTGGGCAGTGGCAGTAAGCCATGCCATGGTCTCTCAGGACTGACGGGGCACTGTCGAGCCCCATCCTTTAGTACCAAATACCCGGGCCTTCTCCCGTACATCGTCATCCTAAGCAGTGAGTGGGTGGTGGACTGGGGGTCTAGAGAGTTTGTTACCCTGTGGAAGAGAGTAGGTGGGTGCCTGGGGAGAGAGATCTGCCAAGTGGCTCTAGACACAGGCCCCACAGGCAGGAGAGACAGGTCCTGCCTTCCCAGGACAGCCTGTGGTGTGGAGGAACTCAGACACTCAGCCTAGGCCTGTGCTTCTCCCAGGCATGTGCCTAGGACTGTATCTTTGTTGGACTCTGACCTCTCCCTCTCCAGGGACCCCAAATGCAGTAATTTGCTGTTATTGTCTTGTAAACCCATGCGCTTCAGTTCTCTGCCCCCTGGAATGTTCATCCCAGAATCAGTAAGACCACTTCCTTTCCTCCATGTGCATCTTTCTCTTCTCTCGCCCCTCTTTACTTTGAAAGACTTGTGGGCCGTATTCCAAGATAGTGAGCCAGGAGCCCTTCCTGAGTCTGAGTCCAGGAGAGGTTTGGAGACAGATTGCCTGTGTACAGGGGAGGGAGATGAGGTAGACTTCGGGAGCTCTAGAACCTCTAGGGAGCCCAGAGAACCCCTTCAGATAGCCCTTCCCTCTGTCTCACTGTGCTGCAGTGTTCTGGAGGGATGCAATGTGGGTGACCAGTGTGTTCTTCCACTCTTCTTTTCTGGACTGGAGGGTTTGCACAGGGCCAGAGGATTTGTGTGAATATTTTCATGGAGCCTGCACAAAGAACCTTTTCAAGTGCTGCTGCATCCAGAAACCCGCATGGGATTGGGCCAGAGCAGCGGTGTCATTTAGGGAATTTCACGGAGCTATCAATGAGATCAGAAAGAGCTCCTAAACCAGGCACATCATTCGTCATTTGCTGAGGCATGGCTTCTTAGGAACCCTGCATAGCTCATGGAGAGTACCTCTAGTAGAGTAGGTCACAGATAGGCAGACAGGCCTTGGGCCATTTGATGGAAACCTAGACGTTCAGAGAATGAGGCCTGGAACAACAGGACCAAGTGACAAACTGGTGACGTCAGCCCAGCTTGTGCTACCTCCTGTCAGCCCTAGGGTCATGGCCTTCAAAGCATACCTCGATGCCAATGTGGTAAATATTTTTATAAGACATACCTGAGTACTCACCAATATTAACGCATCCAGGAATGTCTTTTGAATTAATGGAAATTATTAGAGAAAATTAAGAAACATTTCCCATGGCGCCAGCCAGGTCTGTGCTCCGGGCCTGCTGGGCACCAGAGAGGTGTGAGCCTTCAGCCCATTTGGGAGTGCTGTTTGCCTTTCGCTTCCTGCATGCAATGGAATAGTATTTTCATAAAATATATAGTGTAATCCCATACTAGGGTGTTGTGGCACTTTTATTTATCATATATGATACTAAATTTATGTTCTGTTTTTGTGCTTTCTCTGTCTCAGTCCAAGAGTTCTGTGGGCCGTGCTGGAGAGTTCTAGTCCAGGCCACCTTTTAGGAGAACTATGATTTAGAGAAAAACTCAGAACCCCTGAAATTCTGAACTTGGTGCTCACATTTAGCAAAAGGGGGCAATGAGGAGACATGTAGGCAGGGTCTTCTTGGAGAAGGTGGGCCTGAGTGATGCTTCTTAGTCCTTAGCACTCTTACATGGGGGCTGGCATCACCAGCAGTGCCTTAGGCCACGTGTGCCATCAAACTGGAAATAATTGTGACTGTCCCTTGCTGTCTGTAGAGTGCACTGGATATTGGAGTGAATATGGAATGCAGCGTTTCCCCTGCCTGTCACTGGAGAGCAACCCTGAGTGGGCCTGGGTAAGAAGAAAAGGAAGGTGTTAGAGGGTCGATGGTCACAGCTACAGGGCCAAAGGCCAGAAAATGAGATGTTTCTGCTCATGTGCTGGGTCTGGGGGTCTCAGAAAGGCTACCAGAAATGCTAGTTGAGGAGGATGGAGGGCATGACAAGCAGAGGCTCTGGGTGCCTGGGTAGAGTTAGCTGTGGGAAATGAAGCGGGGCCAGTGGCTGCAGCTTGTCTCTCCCTCCCTCCTAGCTGGTAGATTCCATGGCCAGTCTTCCCAGGGTGGCCAAGTGATATCTAGGGCTGTCAGGGCCCTTGAGGCTCAGTGGACAAGGCCTAGCCATTAGGACCAAGTGATGAGTCTGGTATCTGCACGTCTTTTAGGAGATGAGCCCACTGGAGGTAGGTCACTGGGGGTGTGACCTAGAAGGGTCCCTGGCTCCTTCCTTCTCTCTCTGCTTTCCGGCCACATGAACTGAACAGCTCTTGCTCTGCCAGGCCCCTCTGCTGTGCTGTTCCTGCCTTGGAGCCAGCTGATTATGGACTGAAACCATGAGCTAAAATTAAGCTTTCCTCCTTTAAATTGTGGGTGTTGGATATCGTGTCCCAGTGATGGGAACGTGGCTCACACAGGGCCCTTGCTTGTGTCACTGAGAGGCCAAGGTTGAGGAGCCTTGGCTTATACAGTTGGCACCGACAGATTCCACTAGGACTAGTTGTCTTTCCCAGGGCTGGGCCTGTAGAGACTGATGTAACCTTTTAACTTAGTCTTTTAATATAACATTCACATATCAAAACTCACCACCCATTTTATAATGTTTCCACAATTCAGTAGTTTCCAGTCCATTCTTGGTGTCTTGCACCTGTCTCCACTATCTATCCCCAGAGCATCTCCATCACCTCAAAGGCAGCCTATGTCCTTTCTCTGCCTCCAGCTCCAGTGACCAGTGGTCTGCTTTTGGCTTCTGGCTTTGCCTGTACTGATTGTTTCGGTAAATGGCACCTATACCGTCTGCTTTTGTATCTGGTCTATAACTCTTGGAACTAAGCCTTCTCATTTGCATGATAGCCCCTAGCTGCTGTGGTCTCTATGGAACATGCAATGCCCTGCACCAATGCCCACACATGTGTAGTAGGCCTGAAGCAGATCTCCCTTCTCTGTCACAGCTCCTGTGTGCCTTATGGACTGTTTCTCCAGGGTTCTGCATGAGCTGACCAATTGCCGAGATGGGGAGGACTGAAATATCACAGTGGTGGGGTATGTCAGAGTCGTGATATCTTGGGAACCAGATAGCTAGCTTGTGGCCTGCCCGGCAGCAGGACGGTGTTTGCTGTGGATTCCCTCTATTGTGAACTTATACTGTCCCGTCACCATCATTTCTGGACAGTGTAGTTTTGCTGAGTTCTACCTTAGACGTTCAGAGGTCAGGGTGATCTGGGAGTCACTCTTTCTGCAGATGGAGTGTACTCCTCTGCAGTGGAGCTGTCAGGAAGCTCCTCCACACTCAGCCTCAGGCCAGTAGGGTCAGGGGCAAGCAACTGGAACCTCAGGAAGCCTGGAGTGTGGCGGTGGAGGAGGCAGCGAGCACTGGGCTGAGAGCAGAACGCAGTGCTCCGTGTGTGCTTGTGACTCACCCCGTGGGTGCACAGTACATAGCACCCGTAAATGTTCTCACCAGTTCCATCAGATTTGTCCAGTGGTATAACTCTCACCCCAGGGAAGGGAAAGACCATTTGGGTGGCCTCAGAGGGTGCCTTGTTCCTGCCCGGTCAACCTTCTCCTGTAATCTCTGCTGGTCTCCTGTGCCAACCTGCATTTGATCTCGGCAGTTTCACACTCTTGAATTGCACAGCCTGTATCCTTACGCCTGTCTGACTTTGTTCTGGGCCCAGGGTGTGTGTGTGCCAGTACAGACCACCTTATTTAGTGACCGAGACCTGTTCTTTGACTAGGTTATTAAATAAATTGGTCACTAAAAGAGGAATTGTGTCTAATATATTTAATATTCAGAACAAAAAAAGAGACAAAGGAAACTCCAAGTTGATGACTTTGCTTTTATTTGCATAACTCTTACGAGAAGTACTATGTTGTATAACAGAACATAGAACTACTGTACGGTCAGCAAGAATTACTGTATCACAAAAATTACTTCTGTACTATAGAAGCAACCATCATAAGACCACACTGCCCTCACATTGCTGTGTGGTAAGTCTGAGTGGAAGGCTGTCAGCCCACAGTGTGCCTCAGCTGTGAGTCTGAACAGTCTTTAAACATGTAGCTCATTACATGAGGAAGCATGCAGTGGCGGGTGTTGTGGGTTTGCCACAGCAGGTGTTCCCAGGTGCTCACTGATGGCTGCTGCGTTGTTTCCAGCTGTCACTGTTCCTGAGTATCAAGGTGCTATTGGTGTTTGTA
>PVIR01023849.1:0-26594 GCA_004026965.1 Petromus typicus
GGGGGGGTGGTAGGGTGGGTGGGGCTATGGGAAAAAATGAGAATTAAGTTGTGTCTTATACTGGTACAAATCCCCATTATGGAGTGCAATCATGATGTGTATATTTAATGTACCAATAAAGATAATTTTTAAAAAAAATTTAGGATTAGAGGTCCCATTTGACCCTTCTATTCCCTTGCTAGGGATATACATGAAAGAATTAAAAGATTCATATCACAGTGACATATGTGCACTCAAGTTCACAGCAGTGCAGTTTGTGATAGTTAAATCTTGGAAACAACCCAAATATCTATAACTGGAGACTAAATAAAGATTTTTTTTAAAATATAAAATGCAGTATTACCCTGCCATAGAGAAGGATAAATTTGAATCATTTATACTCAAATGGATGTACCTTGAGGACATACTCCGAAGTGAAATAAATAGGTCAGTGATGCGTAAATACCCTATCTTTTCTCTGTTATGAGGAACTGAAGGTGGAAATGCATTCTAGAATGTATGATAGATATTGTGAAATAGAAAATATTCAAAGGGAGGTGGGGGTAAGTAATGAGGTGAAAGAAAAAATGTGATGTAAAAAAAGAAAGCTTATGTATGCAAGAGGTTTAGGGTTGTATGGTCATAGGGGAATGGGGAAAAAATGAGAATTAAGTTGTGTCATATACTAGTACAAATTCTCAGTGTTGAGTGTGATCATGATGTGTGTAAAAGGTATCAATAAAGATTCAAATCTAAAAAGTTATATATACTTATCTTATATGTGTAATAAATATTTAGCACATATGCTTGCCTTTCCATTTAAGGTTAAATCATGAACATTTCTTACATCTAAAAATATTCCTAATGAACAAACTATACTAAAAAAAATTACACGCTATACTAGCTCGTGATGTAGAATCAGTTCTTCCTAATTCAGGACAGTTGATTTATATAGTCTCACCTTCATGTTCAATGACTACATGCTAGTAATGAAACAGACCATAGTAAAATAAATTCACACCAAGGAAATCCACAATGTTGTAAATCCACATTTTTTTTTTTTTGCAGGAGAGCTATTTCACCAACATACCACTGACCATCCTCGTATAGCTTTTGAACATTTGTTGCTAAAATTAGATTTATATCTTGCAGAGTATTCCATATCAATACACACAGAGCTAATGATGAGCATTTTTTGGTATATTAAAATATTTTTAAGACATTTAGTCATTCATGACAATAGCTTTTCATCCTAGAACCACAGCCCAATTTGTAACCTAGTGGAGAAGGCCCAGGTGTGGATGAATGCTGCCATGACTTACTCAAAGCCTTCACTAGCCGCAGTTTAGCACTATGCCAGTGTTGAACTTGGTCCTCCAACTCCTACTGAGATTCCCTACAGCTCTTTAGAATCTGAGAAAAATAGTCTGTAGTGTTCAGAAAAGGAACTTTAAACAGCTCACCCTGAAGGAACTTGGACTACATGGTTTGGTGTCCACTGAAATAAGGATAAGATTTTATATGGAAGACATCAAAACAAGTCATCATTGGCAATAACTTCTGGCAAACAACATTCAGCATCCAATTATATTTAATTTGTTACTTGATATTATTAGGCTATGCAAGATCTGAATGAAATACAGTATATATATACATATATGTACATATAATTATATATACACATATACACGTAAAATACATATATATTTAAACTAGAGGATCACTATATGTTGGAGGCAACCTTGTGCTACATAGTGAGTTCAAGGCTATCATGAACTATGTAGAGACCATGCCTCAAAAGTAGCTCAGTGGTTCCGGCGCCTGCCTTGCAAGCACAAGGGCCTCAGGTTCAATCTCTGGTATGAGCTCAGGGCCAGCTCGAACTACAAAGTGAGACCCTCTCTCAAGAAAAAAAAAAAAAGAAAGAAAGAAAGAAAAAGAAAAAGAAAACAAGGCTTCTATATACAAGGGATGGCAGATTGTAGAATGGGCAGGGGAATGAGAAAAAATGAGAATCAATTTGTGTCTTGTACTGGTACAAATATTCAGTGTCGATCGTGATCATGATGTGTATATAAAATAATCAATTTTAACTCCAAATAATTAAGAGTTTGTTTGACATTTTGTTTATTTCTTCCACTTAATACTTTATTTCATTTTTCAAAATTTCTTCCTCCCACAAATCATTAGAATAGGAACACAATTTGGCCGAGTTCTTTCTCATTAAATAATAAAAATCACTTTTTCTTCTATTTCTTTTTCTTTTTTTTTTTTTTTTGAGACAGTGTCTCACTTTGTAGTTCAGGCTGGCCCTGAGCTCAGCCTTAAACTCAAATCACAGCAATCCTGCTGCCTCTGCCTCCCGAGTGCTGGGATTACAGGTGTGAGCCACCACGCCCGGCACTGTGGAATGTGGTATTGATTGCTGCTGGGTGTGAGTCTCCACGCCCAGGATTGTGTGTGGTTAATCGGAGATCAAACCCGGGTCCTTGCGCTTGCAAGACAGGTGCCGGAACCACTGAGCTAACTCCCCCGCCCTCTATTTCTAATAATATTATTTCTCATTACCTTCTGAAATTTCATCAGAATAGCTTTCATTATTCATATTAATTTTTGTTGTTTGTTTTGTTTTTTGAGACAGGCTTTTATGTAGTTCAAACTGGCCTTGAACTCACTATTAATCCAGGCTACCCTTGAATTTGTGGCATTCCTTCTGCCTCAGCCTTCCAAGTGCTGGGATTACAAGTGTGCGCCACCACACTCAGGTATCATTCATATTTCTAACAATGTTCAGTCTATATCTACTTGGGTAATCTCTAAGAAGACTGAAAATTTCTCTACAGCTTCCCTCTCCTCCTGGGTCCTCACCAGACTCATCCTTAAAGCTCCTGTCATGACAACGAACTACAAAACCTTCTGTCCTCTACTCACTTTTCAGTTCCATAGCTGCTTCCACCTTTTTGGTTATTTGTTACAGCAATACTCCATTTGTTACTACTATATTTGGTCTTGGTCCAGTCAGGCTACCATATAACAAAAAGATCTTAGACTGGTCAAATATAAACAACATCAATGTATTGCTTAACTGTTCTAGAAGCTTGGAATTCCAAGATCCAGGCGTCAGCAGATTTGGGGTCTGCTAAGGACTCTGCTTCACAAATGACTCTGACTGCATCTTCACATGGAAGACACACAAGAAGGATTAAGCTTCTTCGGGCCTCTTTTATAAAAGCACTAATCCCATTCCTGAGGCTCTCCCTTCATTAATCACTTCCTAAAAACTGCACTTCTTAATACTATTATCTGAGTATTAGGTTTCCACACATGAATTCTGGAAAGAACAGATGCATTCAGACCATAGTACAATGTAGCTTGTTGTTTTTAAATTACAGAGTTCATTACAATTAGTAAATATGTTTTTGTTTGCTTGCTTATTGCCTGTCTCTGCCTCTTAGAATATAAACGCTAGTAATATAGTACAGACTGCACAGATTTTTTATTCATCCATGGAGACTCAATTCTTCACATGTGCCTTGCATAAAATAAATACAAATAAATATCTGAACACAATATCTAAACAAAAAGTACTTCTAGCTATAATCAGTTTGAATCTTTGATCTGCCATTCTTTATCTTGGTAATCATGAATAAATCTCTCCGCTACTGTTTTCTCAAATGTGAAGACAGGTTATATAATAATGACATGAACTGCTATGATGTTTAAATTACTTACTATACTTACAAAGACAGAAAATAATCACTCAGCAAAATAATTACTATCATTTTATTATTTGTATTTTTATTTCTTATATTTAGAGAACTTTTTCTATATGAAAGTAACCAATTCAGGTTCCAACTAAATGTTTAAAATACCAGGATAAACTAGTGTTCTTATTGCTGCACTATGGCATGATCTTGTCTAACAGGATAGAGGATTTTACAATGAAAGGAGCAAATGCAGCCAAACAATTTTAAGAACTTAAAAGCTGCCAAGATAATAAGGTATTATGTGAAAATCCCATGAAGTATAAGCACTTCCCAAACACAAAGGTCAATACATCATTATAATGTATCACTTTTCATTACAGATGAGCTTTGAAAAAAGGACTAAAAATTAAGATCCAGTGATTCTATGGAGAAAAAAAGCTATTCACAACAACTAAATTTTAATTATTAGAATTTCTCCAGTCTGATGAACATTTTAACAATGAATTATGTAATTCACTATGTAAACTGTAATTCAACCAGGAATATAAGTCTCTATGAGAATTATACTAATGGTTTGATTATGCTACATTTTAAATGTTTTTTCTTGGAATTAAATCTCAAAACATATTATTTCATCAAGTCTGACACTGAAAATGTCTCAGTTTTTCCTTTTTTAAAAGAAATTCCTTGTTGTCAGGGGTAGTGAGCATGCATGCAATTCCAGCACTCACAGGTGGTATGCCATGAATTTGAGGATGGTCTGAACTACATAGTAAGTTCAAGTCCAGCCTGAACTCTAAAGTGACACTCTATCTAAAAAAAAAAAAAAAATCGTTATTAAAGCTATGTGTTAAATTTATATATTTAATAGAATATTAAACAAAAACTCCTTGTTAAAGTTATGTGTTAAATGTATTGTACAGATTTGCAATTTTATATTAAAATACCTCCTAAGATATTTAAATTGCACTTAATTTTTTCTGTAAGAAATACCTTGGTAATGAATATCTTTGTACATGGATCTTGAGAATGCAGCTTATATCCTTAAGGGAATTCTTAAAAATTTATCTGATAGATCAAAGAGAGTATATAAAGTTTAACTGCTGATTCACACTGACAAAATGCCCTAAAGGAATGTTAGGCCAGTTTATACTACCAAATGCCTGGGATGTGAGATAGGGAACATGAGATATGGGATATGAGATGACAGTGATGGCAAAGGTATGGCACAGAGCTGCAGTGGGCTGGATGAATCACTAAAAGCTCTAAGATGTTTGCCATCACTAGCCTATGACATAATATTTTAACAAGTATTGACTACTGACTTTGTTAATTAGCATCTTAACAAGCATCAACTAACTGTTAAATATTTGGCTGTGATGAGTACAATGATTTTGGGGAGACCGATGATTTCACTGGATTTGTTATGGAAGGAAGGAAAACAATGCAAGCCAGTTTATATTTTACTTCTTTGGAAATTATACAACTCAAATTATCTCGTGTTGGCTTGCCACATTATCTCATATTCCATCAGCAGAGAATCATTCTTTGGTTCATAATATAGGGCAACTCTACAATATTTGGTATTCACTGATATCAGCATAGGTGGTTCATGTTAATAAAATCTTTAGTAGTAAAAAATAAATCTTGTTAACCTGAAGATTAGCCTGAAAGCTAATGTTATATGTACGATTTCCCTTAAATGCAAAAAATATTCATTTAAAACAGTCAAAGTAAGAGTAGGAATTGGGTAATCCCAATTCGCTTGGGGTGAAGTTCAGTGGCAGAGTACTTGCCTAGCATGTGCAAGTTCCTAGGTTCAATCCCCAGCAGCACAGGGAAGGGGATATAGAACATAGATTAATTACTATTCCTCTATTCTTTATTCATTAACTTATAAGCAGGTGTTTAATATTTATATGTTTATCTGTTTTTGTGATCTGCAGGCTCAAACCCAGGGCCTCACATATGCTAGAAAATGCTCTACAATAGAACTACATCCCAGCCACTATCATACTGACTAGAATTTCAGACTTTATACATAGGTATGAGGCGCCTTGAAATCAAAAGTTTAAAATGCCTGACAGGTTGACAGTATGGTCATTGCAAACTTCAAATTCATGGTTAAGTGTAAGTGGGGGCACAGGACATTATATTGAATGAATATGTTTCTCATTGTACAAATAGGTAAATATCAGCAGTCTTATAGAGGTGACATTTATAGTCTCAGATGGTAGTAATGAGCATCAAAAATTCATTCGATGTGCATTCAATATGAATTAAATTCATGAGTCACCGTGGAAATATCCACTATGAAATTTTTTTGGTTAATTTTATAGAAAAAAGTATATACTACTATGTACTACCACATACCAAAAAGCTATTCAATAAATTGGAACAATGAATTTAGATACCACAGCATTCTGAGGTCTAAGGTATCAGACCAGGAAAAAAAAAATTTTTTTTAATGATAGAATTTACACAACTTTGTAAAGCTGTTATACTAAATATATCATGCATCCTCACTTATATCAGTGCTGTGACCACCATTCTATAACTCACTGAAACTGAGATGTGTAGTAAAGTCCAAGAAATGAAGTTATAATCCTGAAATTTCAGACTATGATAAATTTAACTCCTAAACTTGTAGTTTAGGTAACATGTTTTAATAGAAAAAGCATGATGGGCCAGGGATTTAGCTCAGTGGTTCTGGCACCTGTCTTGCAAGCGCAAGGACCCGGGTTTGATCCCCGGTAACCACATACAATACTGGGTGTGGAGACTCACCCCAGCAGCAACCAGTACCACATACCACAGTGCCGGAAATGGTGGCTCACGCCTGTAATCCCAGCACTTGGGAGGCAGAGGCAGGAGGATTGCTGTGATGTGAGTCGGAGGCTGAGCTCGGGGCCAGCCTGAACTACAAAGCGAGACCCTATCTCAAAAAACCTTAAAAAAAAAAAAATAGCATGACTTCTGGTACTAGAAAAGTATGTGATTAAACCTTTTTTCTCTCTCACATTACATAATATTTCTGAACTTCAGTCTTCTGATCCTTGTAGATAAAATTCTATCAAATTATCAAAACTAAGGACTAGAGCTGACTAACTATCAGCCTAAGGACTAGATCTGAAAAGGTAGTGTCCCTTATCCCAGGGGTTCAAAAATCCTATACTGGGGGGCCGGGTAGTTAGCTCAGTGGTTCCGGCGCCTGTCTTACAAGCGCAAGGACCCGGGTTCGATTCCCCGGTAACCACATAACAATACTGGGTGTGGAGACCCGCGCCCAGCAGCAACCAGTACCACATACCACAGTGCCGGGCGTGGTGGCTCACGCCTGTAATCTCAGCACTCGGGAGGCAGAGGCAGGAGGATTGTGATGTGAGTTTGAGGCTGAGTTCAGGGCCAGCCTGAACCACAAAGCGAGACCCTGTCTCAAAAAAACCTAAAAAAAAAAAAATCCTATACTGGGGCTTTCTAATAACTCTGTAGTGAGACTTCCATTTTATTGATAATCATTTTTAATGAGCATAATGTTATATTATATATATATGCATATATGAAAATTAATATGTAAAAATAAAATACCACTGTAGTGTCAGTGCCTACATCGACACTTGCATTTTGAGTCACAGTGTTCCCAAATAGTAAAACTTTGTCATGATCTAATCAGAAACAAAGGACTACTTAGATAGAAAATGTATCTGTGACACGTGAAGGTCAAATAAGGTGACACTGTCATGTGAATGAAGGTTTCATGTGTTTGAATACAGAAAAGTGATGGGAGAATAGACATCACATAGGTATGCACATGCTAAACCCAACAAAACCAGTGTGATACTCACTTTGAAAAAGGCAAAATAGGGGCTGGGGATTTAGCTCAGTGGTTCCGGCGCCTGTCTTTCAAGCGCAAAGACCCAGGTTCCATCCCCGGTTAACTACATACAATCCTGGGCGTGGAGACTCACGCCCAGCAGCAACCAGTACCACACACCACAGTGCCGGGCGTGGTGACTCACGCCTGTGATCCCAGCACTCGGGAGGCAGAGGCAGGAGGATTGCTGTGATGTGAGTTAGAGGCTGAGCTCAGGGCCACCCTGAACTACAAAGCGAGACCCTGTCTCAAAAAAAAAAGGTAAAGCAATTTTAGTAACTATTTATTGCTTTCCTAATAGGTTGTAATTTTTTTATACTTTTCTTGATATTCAATTTATCATGACTTGGGTTTTATAATTCTGACAGGGCTATAAGCATAAGAAACATTTTTTATTTGGATATATTTAAATAATAAATTTAATATGGGAATATTTGAGATGATTTTATTTTTCATTTAAAACAGGGATTTCGGAAGATGCTGGATGGAGGCATCCTGCATTTCCAAATCCTCACAGAGTATACACCCCAAACAAGAAGTAAATTGTTCTGGGATGAGAAGCACCATAGGAGATGGTATGAGACTGTCATTTGAGACTGTCTTGAGAGAACTGGCAGCCAGGAAAAACATTGAAGGCAACAAAAACATGGTGGGAATGTAAACTAGTGCAATCACTGTGGAAATAAGTTTGCAGATTCCTCAAAAGATTAGGACTAGAGGTCCCATTTGACCCTGCTATTTCCCTGCTAGGTATATTCCTAAAAGAATTGAAAGCATCATACTACAGCTACATACACACACCCATATTTATAGTATCATAGTTTGTAATAGCTAAATCTTGGGAGCAGCTCAAATATCCATCAACTGGTAAATGGATAAGAAGATTTTTTAAAATAAAGTGGAGTACTACTCAGCTGTAAAGAAAGATAAACTTAAGATATTTATAGCTAAATGGATGTACCTTGAGGCCATACTCATAAGTGAAATAAATAGGACACAAACACATAAATACTGTATCATTTCTCTAATGTGAGAAATTGAAGGTGTAAGTGAGGTCCAAAATGTATAACAGGCATTGTGAAATAGGTAGAAAATGTTGAAAACAGAAGGGGAATAGGGAGACACGAGACAAAAGCAAAAAAGGGAAATAAAACTTTGAAAGTATAAAGGAAAAAAATAGAAACAAAGGTCATGGATTTGGGGGGGTGCAGGGGTTTAAATGAGGGCTGGGGAAGGTGAAAAATAAGAATCAAGATATGTCATGTTACAATCTCAACATAAAGTAAGGAAACAAATTTTATATATATGGGGGGATGGTAGGGTGGGTGGGGCTATGGGAAAAAATGAGAATTAAGTTGTGTCTTATACTGGTACAAATCCCCATTATGGAGTGCAATCATGATGTGTATATTTAATGTACCAATAAAGATAATTTAAAAAAAAAAAGATATGTCATGTATAAGTACAAATCCTCAATGATGAATATTATCATAGTGCGTACGTAAAATATAATAATAAACTCAATTAAAAATAAGAAACAGCTTAAAAGTATATGAAAAAAATGTTCAAAAGCTCTAGAGAAAGACAAACTAACACTATCTTGAGATTCCATCTTACCCTAGTTCTTCTTACCCTCGTTCCATCTTACCCTAGTTTTCATCTTACCCATCTTACCCTACCCTTACCTTGGTTCTCTCAAGAATACAAAAATTTGGGCCGGGGATTTAGCTCAGTGGTTCCTGCTCCTGTACTGCAAACACAAGGGCCCAGGTTTGATCCTTGGTAACCACATACAATACTGGGTGTGGAGACTCACCCCAGCAGCAATCAGTACCACAGACCACAGTGCCAGGCATGGTGGGTCATGCCAGTAATCCCAGCACTCAGGAGGCAGAGGCAGGAGGATTGCTGTGATGTGAGTTTGAGGCTGAGCTCAGGGCCAGCCTGAACTACAAAGGGAGACCTTGTCTCAAAAAAAAAAAAAAAAAAAACATTGCTGGGTTGGTGGCTCATGCTTATAGTTCCAGAACTCAGGAGGCAGAAGCAGGAGAATTGCTGGGAGTTGGAGACTTGCCTGGGATACATAGTGAGCTCAGGGCTGAGCTCAGGGCCAGCCTGAACTGCAAAGCAAGATCCTGTCTCAAAAAATTTTTTTAAAATTAATTTATTAATAAACACTGACAAGCATCCAGGAAAAAAAAGAAAATTTCCTAATTGTCAATAAAAAGGTAAACTAGTATAACCACTACAGAAATCAATAACTAAAATTAAAAATAGGAAAATAATTTGACCAAACTATTTCTCTCTTTGATGTATTCCTGAAGGAAATATAGTAGTCTATAGTGATACATAAATACTCAGGTTTATAACATTACAGTTAACAACAATTGTGATATTATGAGCTCTGAAAACAGCATAAATAGCATTCAACAGATGAATGTTCAACCATAAATAAGAATAAAATCATGCCATTTATAAGAAAATATATAGAACTCAACTATCATGCTAAGCAAAATAAGTCAGATGAAGAAAATTAAATATCAGACTCTCATTTACATGGAAAATCTGAAATACAAACAACCAAACAAAATAAGGGAGAAGTGACAAGAAAATAAGTCAGACTCCTACAGATAGAGAAGGGAATTATGAGGAGGGAGCAGTAAAAGGAAAGATGATAAAGAGATTGAAAATAATCAGATAGGGGCCGGGGATTTGGCTCAGTGGTTCTGGCGCTTGTCTTTCAAGCACAAGGACCCGGGTTCGATCCTCGGTAGCCACAAACCATACTGGGTGTGGAGACTCACACCCAGCAGCAAGCAGTACCACATACCACAGTGCCGGGCAAAACACGAAAATAATCACTATTCTCACTATGAATATGCACTAATTTTTTTTAAAAGACTATGAATCTTTTTTCTGGAACTGTTACTATATACATAGTGTTTAACCCAAAATAGCTCTTGGTAAAATTTAGGACCTATTCCTTTGCCCCATCCATATTTACCGGTGGATAGGTATCTGGTATTTGGCTGCTCTTGAGTTTTCCATTCAGTAGTAATAAATGGAAGATCTAAAGAGCATGGTTCTGATTTGTTTTCTATCTATGTATAACAGAAATTAATCAGTGGATATGGTCTGGCATATTTAGTGAATTATACAGTGTAATTGAAATGACAAAATAAAGAAAACTTTCAATAGCTAGTTTTAAAATTTGTGAATAGAAATATTTTCCTTTGATTTAATAATGATAATAGTATATAAAGTACTCAAAAGAACCCGCAAAGCTATAAATCATAAAGTTTATTGGGTTCATAAGTAATTAGAGACTGATAGATTACATAGTCAATCTAGTTCTCTCAAACAATACCAAAAATAGAAAGTTACTGAAGAACTATTTAATTTCATTCACTTATTTATAACCTCTCTCCTCAAAGAACTTTTCTACCTGTTCTTTATTCACTGTGTAAACTTTTATCACTTGATTTTTCCCACTACATGGTAAGCAAGTTTTTTCTTCTCTTGCAGCTTAATAAACAACCTAACACTAGAACTAAATTGTGTCCTGCTGTTTATTAAAACTCTCGCCCAGATTTAGCTTCCATACATGATCTTTACCTGATTTAATCTTTATCATGATGACTTAAGATATTCAGTATTACACTATGAAGATGAACCTCATGTTCTGCCTTATTCATGGATTTGATTCTAGTTTTTCTAGTTTATTACTTATTTCTGTACCTTAGTTTGGTGTCCAACTGTTCAGTTTGGCCAGTAGAAATGCCTTCATCCAGAGTCCTGTGTCTCTTTTAGATGACCTCACTTTTCTTAATCACTGACTAATCTACCAGTGAAATTCGCCATTTCTCTAAGGAACCTAGATTTTCCTTTTCTTGTAAAGTTAGAATAATTTTAAGTCTTAAAATCTAAAACTCATTGTAGGTTCTAAGAATTTGGAAAAGTGAAATTATAAAATGGACATGCAATAAATGAAAAATCTCTTCAATTGTTTTTTAGTTTAAATCTATTTTTAAAAAGAGTTTAAATCTATTAATAAGCCATATTATGACCATCCAAGACATAACAATCAGAAAACAATAAAATATTACATTCTACATTTCTAAGTTATCAAAAATATCAGAGTATGAATAGTATAGTCTAACTATTCCCCGTCAATTCTGCCAAATTGTCTCAACATTTCATTTTTCCAATCCTTCATGTTTCCTATTAAAAACTAATTTTTAAAATGTATTCAATATATTTCCTTTATTTTATTTTATTTTATTGGTACAGGGATGAAACTTAGGACCTTGCTCTTGCCAAGCAGGCACAGAGCCACTGAGCTACATCTCCAGCCCAGTATATCTCCTTTTACAGTCATTTGTTTTAGGTCCATTTTAAAATTAGTTGAAACATGTAAATCAAATATCTTATTTATTTTCACAAGCTATTCTTTCTCCAGAAATACTCAAGTCGTGGGCCGGAATGTTTATTTTTAAAATTACACTATAGGCTTAAAATTTTACATGTACTGAGCATAGCTGGCAGTTTATAAGACTGCTTAAAGAAATTTGCAGAAAATATATGTCATTTTGAACTATTTTTAAATATGTACTATTAGAACTTGTATTCTAGGCATAAAATTATATCATATTCTTTCTATAAACATCTCTCCAATAGGAATATTAATAAATATGCATGCACATTATTGTTATTGGAAAGATTTTTTATACCCATGATTTAATAATAACATTTTATTACATCAATCTGAATACTTATACTTTTCTAACATACACTGGTTCATGTCATGTCAAAACTAAGCAGATTTGCATAATTTTACAATCTCTCATACATAAAGCTCATCTATTTTTTAAAAGTTACTGGAAATAAGAATCAATGCTTCACTATTTCTTAGAACAAAATAGCAGCAGAAACACAAGGTTCTAGAGTTTTAAGACAAGCTGGTGACAATCAATTTTTCTAGAAATGAGATTTCCAAACCCATGTTTCAGAGCAAATCATAAGTTACATATGTATTACTCCAAGGAATACTGACACTTTTTAGTAAACACATCAAATTTTTTTTGAAAAACCAGGTTAATTTAAGATGTAACAGGATATTAAAAGTGTGATTACTTCTTTTACTTCTTTCTACAGATTTTACTTCTCATTGATATGTAGCTAGAAAACTGTGTAGATTCACAAGAAAAGGGACAGTAAAACATCCTAGATTGTGGCCGTAGAGAAGTCATGTTAACAGGAAGGAAGCAAAAGCGATACCTCAAGCAAGAGGATTAACCATTATTCCTTGGCAGATCGCTTTTCCAAAGATGGTCACAACATGAATCCACATACAATGCGACCTGATACTTCTCTCTTCAAAAAACATGATCTACTTCTTCTTGAATCTTGGCAGGCTTGTGCCACCAAATGCTAAAGAACTCCTATACCAGAGACTGATTCCGCTTGTTTCTCTTGGTAAACTGGCTTTTGGAGCTTCCATGTAGCTAGATTGATTGCGCTGATGTCAGGATGGTGGAAGAAAACCTAAACCAACCCTAATGTGAAGAAACCACATGAAAATAGAAAGATGCCCAGTCAGCTCCCAGTCCCTGCTCTCTGGGGTCCTTTTAGACACAGTCTAACTGCAACTGCATCAGAGACCAAGATAGAACTGTTCAGCTGAGCACTTCCCAAATTCCTCACTGAGAGAAACTGTGAGCAATAATAATAATGATCATCATTTTTTATGCCACTAAATTGGGGGGCGATTTGTTATATAGCAATAGATGGTTGAAATACAGCATAATTGCAGATAGAGAATACCAAATAATATCATGGATTGGGTTAAAGAGGAACGTTCAGAAAAAAAAATTTAAGACATTGAAGTCACGTCATTCTTGCTCACAGGGCTCTCAATTTCTTGAAATATGACTTAATATCAATTTAACATAAAATCTAAAGCACAGAAGCACACAACATGAAGTACATGTGGTGAAGCTAACAGCAGCACCATCAAATTCAGCTGTGTTGTTAATACTCCAGTCAATTTACAAAGTTCCGGAGTATTTGTTTCTTATTTATCTGTTCTACTCTAATAATAATATTAGTTTATCACATCATAATTTACAGTGTTTTATTGTACAGGATTTCACTTAATCTTATAAATATTTCTTGAGTATTCCAAAGCAAATAAAATTTACACAAATTGCTCAAGACTGAGAAGCTAGAGGGGAAAAAAAATGTACTTAATCTAATCAAGTAGAAGATTTGGCCTGCTGTTCTGAGCTTAGAGCCAAGATATAAGAATATGCATGGTCCATAGATTATATATTAGTTTTTGATGTCACTAGTGGGTCATACATCGTAAGTTCACCATTCTGTAAAGAATCAACGGTCAGGTATACATTAAATAGTATGTTCCTAAGTGTAACACTGTTTGCTTTTTAAATACCCTTTTCTGGAAATCTTCCATTTTTATTATACTCTGGATAATCACTAAAGGCTATTCCAAGGGTTACTCTCAGAAGTCCTATAATATTTTAAATGTTAAACAAAGTAGGTGCTATTTAAAGTCCTCTAAGTTTTGATTTAATGAATGCCAAGTATCTCAAATCCATGGGCAATTTTTTTTTTAACTCATAGCTGCTGGGTATCTTGTGAAAAGGAAAATTAATATATGCAGTAAGTGGAATTGTCATCAAGTTTAAAACAGCTTATCAATATAAAAGATTGTTGTCACTGTTATTCTTGGTGTACACAAACACTGAATATTATTTATATGAAAAAGAAGCATTTTAAACATTCTCTGCCTTGTACTTGCCATTAACCACGCCTCCCCAACCATTGGAATAGTTCCATCTCCTTTTAACAACTTCCCATTAAACCTTATGAACCATATCCTGTACTTAATGGGCTGTTAATATTTTAAAGCTTCTGTAGTTCTACTGTAAATCCCAGGTCCCTTTTGCAACATTGAAAGATACACCAAAAAAAAAAAAAATCCCAGTTGGGAGATACAGAGAAACCACACAACTTATATTTTGACAGATGAACAATAAGGTGTACTATTACAATAGAGGAAATTAGAACAATATTGCAGGCATAGCAATTATGACAGCTATATATCTAAAAACACTAAGTATAGTTTAGACATGCAGACATTTCACTGGCTTCAAGCCACATACTTGTCACATTAGCCCTGCACTGGGGCACAATGCACTTGCTTCATCATCAGTATATTTCAGTGCTTTAAAAATAAATAAATAAAACTGAGGTAAAATGCCAAAACAATTTAATCTCATTACTTCACTTTATGAAATGTATTCAGCAAAATAGATTATGTAAACTACAAACTAGTTTATTACTACAAGAAAGCAAATTCAAACTCCAAAACATTTTGTATACCAACTAAGTCCTGTTTTGGGGGAGAAGGTGAATAAATAGCCCTGATAATATAATTTCTAGTCTGTACCCATTTTCATGTATTCACATAGTGATTTTGTTAATTCTTGCCAAAAATTAGAATGAGAGAAAAAACTTGAAGTAAAACATTTAAATTCAGAAAAAAACAATCATTACAACTATACAGGGTTTAAATTGTCTTGATTATGACATCAATGTCTTGATTGTGAGAAAGTGAGCTATACTAATATCTGACTGAAGCAAGTATTTCCTACTTATGACATCTAGTTTCTCCCTCGTTACACTTCACCCAATAAATCTCGTTTTTGCTATTGAGACCTTCCTTCTTTCCCTCTCCAATCCTCAGCCTCCTCTCCAGCAAATAAATTTCATAGCAGAAACTACTCTGCTATCCAATGGACAAATGTACACAAAATTCAATCTTCAATGGTTTTACCTTTAGGAAACACTAAAATACATTTAAAATACTTTTGTCAATGACCTAGGATATGTTTCTGTTAAAATGCAAAGTTCAATACCAGTGGCATTCCATTAAAACACACCTAAATTCTTATTCTGGAATAACTGCGCCAAATAATCTACTTTCTCTGATAGAGAATTTTGCCACATCTTCTTTGTCTGTGTGCCCAGCTTCAACACTTTGTGTGGTCAGCTAGATTCTAATTATCTCTTGACTTTCAATCATATTCATTATTTTTCCTGGTTCTGTCTGCGGCTCCAAAAGGTTCAGAAACCATTTCGTTTTGCCCTCTTTTTGACTTCATCTCTTCATTTTAATTTCATCACATCCTTTAGTGTGTGTTTTCAGTAGTCAACTAACTGCTCATTGCTGATCTCTCCCACCTACCCTATAATCCAAGACTTTTTTAAATGCTCTACAACCACTCTTTTTTTATCCACAGTATTGGAAATTGAGCCCAGAACCTCACTCATCCTAGGCAATCATTCTACCACTGAGTTACATCTCCAAGAGTAACTTTAAAATTTCATATTAGGATAAGCTCTAAGAAACTTGGCCAAGCTGGCCTTGAACTTGTAATCCTCCTGCCTCAAACTTCCAAGTAGCTAGAATCACAGGCATGCACCATCTGCCTTGGCTTCTACGATTAACTTTTGACAGTGTGATTTTGTATTGATTTTTTTACCCCTGATTTTTTTATTCTACTTGTTTTCTGTTTTACTAGCTCTGTTAGGTCTATCCAAAATGTATAGTATCTTCCTCTTTCCATTCCTCCCTTTCTGCTCTGTCTTCTACTCCTCCTCCTGCTTCTCATCTTCTTCCCTTATAGTTCTAGGGATTGAACCACGCAGGTCCTTCACACTAAGCTATATCCCCAGTCCTTTAAAACATGTTTTCTAGAAAGTGTGTTGCTAAGTCACTGAGCTGTCCAAACAAGGCTCAAACCTCAATTCTTCCAGAGTGCTGGGATGACAAGTGCCCATCATGGTGCCCAGCTTTCAGGAGGTCCCCATTTTCCTGTACACTTATTGAGAATGTCCTCTCATGTTACATTTATCTACGGGAAAACATTTGGATAACTTCTTTTCCAGAGCCCTGATATACAAATTTAAACTGACTACTTTGATTCCATTAAGGTCAAAAATACCACTTTATTTCACAATATCTAAATATTTCAGAGGTATTCTACTTGCTTGTGTAAGCATGTGAATAAAACTTTTCATTTTCTCATCTCTCAGCAATGAAATGAAAACCTGAGCAAGTTAATTTCTAAAACTTTCTAGTACTCCAGCCCTTTAAACAATGTCTGTAATAATGTAGTACCTCCAAAGAAGAAAAGAATGGCAGATCCCAAGCTGTTAGCAGCAGATTCATTATGAATCACACTTTTAAAGGCATTTTAGTAGTTGCTAAGTCTTTGTGTGCAGAATAAAGTTATCTGTGTTTCACAATAAAGTAGGAATGAATTACTCAGAAAAACAGCTCACCTAATATAACGCCATAGCTTATGAGAACTCTTGTTCCTTGAGGTTTCTCTTTTTTTAATTTTTAATTAAAATATTTATTGGTACATTACATATACACATCATGATTGCACTTAACAATGAGAATTTGTACCAGTATATGACACAACTTGATTCTCATTTTTTCACATAGCCCTACTCACCCTACCACCCCCACCCCCTATATACATAAACTTTGTTTCCTTTCTTTTTTGTTATAATCTCATTATTTTTCCCCCTTCACCCTATTTCACTTTGAGTATTTTCTATTTCACAATATATAATTGAGATTTATTATAAAGAATGTTCTCCATTCATTAAAAACTTCCAGGTTAGTTTGAAACTCTTAAATTCTTAACTTTTCTCCACCAAAAAACTTATCCTTGACTAATTTGTTAAGTAATGATGATGAATATGTTTAAATGGAAAGAATACTCTCATTTTTATACAATAATTCTAATCTCCTCCATCTATTCTCATAAGAAATTTATTCTCCCCTTATGGAAAAAATATTTAATGGCACCTTGCTTAAAAGCTTTTCTTTTAATAAGATGGAACAGAATAAAAATATCTAGTATTTCACCACTTCCTTAAATGTCCCATATCTATGCATCAGATCAAAGTTATTATAAATAGGTATCACAAAACATATTCCCTTTTCTGTGGGAACAAAACAACTTAGTATCCTGCATTTAAATGTCATTTGGTTACTTAATGACAACTAAATCAATACTTACTCAATTTCAATATTTTCATCTTTCCTATTGTTTTAAGAAGTTTTTGTCCTCTTGCTGTTGCTCTCTTTTGTTGGTGCTGGGGACCAAACCCAGGGCCTCACGTATGCTAGACAAGTTCTATACCACTGAGCTACAACTCTGGCATTGAGAACAAGAAATTTTTACTTGAGAACTCATTATCCATATGTTTTACTACAGTCATTGAAATAACTATAATACCTAATAATTCTGGATCTCATACTGAAGCATTATAAGAAATCTTAAAATAGAGTAGCATAAGTCCTTCAGCTCTATGAACAAATAGGTCACATATGAAGAGTTTTATTTTCACTGCCCAACATGTATGACTTTTATATTCTTTTCTTGTTTTACTGCATTAGCTAGAAGTTTTAGTATTTTTAGAAAACTAACGCAAGGAAACACCTTGCTTTGTTCTAGACCTTAGCAGAAAAATTTATATTGTCTTACCAATATGTATGATTATGTATGATTTATGTTATGACCTAGCTATATCTATTTTGAAGATGCTACTAATAAAGTTGAGGAAGCTTCTCTCTACTCTTTACTTAACAAGAGCTCTTTATCAAAAATAAGTGCTTACCTTTTTCTGCATCTACTGATATGGTCATGCTAATTTTTCTTCTTTGTTGAAGTGAGGAACCATATTGACTTTTAATGCTGAATTAGTCTTGCTTTGTAAGAAGCATTCTTACTGCTTCTATTTTCTATGACATTATAAAGAATGAGCATAATTCATTCCTTAAAAGTTTGATAGAATTCACTAGTAAATTCATCTGGGCCTAGATAACTCTTTTGAAAGGTTATTTACTATTGATTCAATTTTTAAAATACATATAGACTTATTCACATTGTTTCACTCTGATGTGAATTTTTTCTTTCAAAAAATCTTTCATTTAAATTATAAAATGTGCAGCATAAAAGTTTTTCACACCATTCTGTTATATTTTTAATGCCCACAAGATATGTAGTTATAGCCCTCTTTCATTTCTGATTTTAAGAACTGTGTCTTCTCTTTCTTAAACTGAATATAAGCTTGTCAATTTTAGTTATCTGTTTAAATGACCAGTTTTTGGTTGCATTCATTTTCTTTATTCATTTCCTATTTTCATTTACATTGATTTCTGCTTTAGTTATTACCATGAATTCTCTTCTCTTTATCTTGGATTTAATTTTCTCCCTTCTAAAAGTAGAAACTTAGTGATTTTACACATGTCTTCTTTGCTAATATATATACATTCAGTGCTCTGAATTTCCCTCTACATATGGCTTTTACTGAATCTCAGATTTTGCTAAATTATATTTTTCGTTAGTTCAAAATATTTTAAATGTCATTTAAGATTTCTCTTTTGACACCTTTATTATCTAAAAATCACTGCTTAATATCCACACATTTTGGAGTTTCCAAGTATCTTTTTGTGACTAATGTCTAATTTCATTGTAATCAGAAAACCAACATTGTATGATTTCTATTCTTTTAAATTTGTTAAAATGCATTTAACATCCCCAAATGTGGCCTATCTAGGTGAGTATTCCCTGTGAGAAAAAAGAATTCATCGATGGTATTATTTAGCTCAATTATATGATCATAGTCACCTCATTGATGTGCAAAAATGCCCATATATCTGGGCATTATATATGGACTACAGATTCATTCATTAGCTTCTCATTACAGTTTTATTAGGATTTTTTGCATTTATTTAAGTTGTTAGACATATACATGTTAAGAGCTATTATAATGTCTAAGAGAATTGACTCATCATTATGTAATAATACCCTCTTATTTCCCTGATAATTTTCCTTACTTTGAATTGTGGTCTTCTAGAAAATAATAAAGCTAATCCAGCTTTCATTAATGTTAGAGCAGTTTCATCTTCTTTCATCCATTTTCATATAATCTATGTGTTTGCATTTAAAGTAGAGTTGGTGGGGGGGGGTGAGGAGTTTGTTTTGTGGTACCAGAGATCAAACTCAGGACCTTGTGCTCAAAAAGCAAGCACTGGAATCACCAAGAAAAACCTCTGGCCCTAAAGTGGGTTTTTTAAAGATAATATGTAGTTAGGTCTTTTGGTCCATTGTGATAATATCTGTATTTTAATAGGTTCAAGTCGAACATTGATGTTCATAATGATTATTGTGCTTGCAAGGCATGCATAGTAACCACTGAGCTAAATCCCCAGCCTTAAGGATAATTTCTTAAGGTACAGATGTGCTGGTACATATTTTCTTAACATTTTATATATAGTAAGATATTATATATTATATATAATATTTATATTTATAATGGTCACATATCCTATATACACATATATGTGTGTTTCATGTCCTTTACCATGCTTTCTTTGCAATGCATTCACCTAGAACATATTTATCCTAGGGAAATCCAAACTCTTACTTTCCTACATCTACATCCAACCAAGTAGATGTGACTGAAAAAAAGCACAATCATACTGACTAACTTTACTAATCATGAGTAACTTTTACTATCATGAGTAACAGCTTAGTGACACCAACAATTCTATACATTTCATTAGTCACTCTCCTACTTTTATAAATGACTTTTCATGTGTTCCCTCTCTCCTCCTGAAATCTCTAGTACCTTCTCATTAACTTTTTTTAAAAATTTTGGTACCATGGATTGAACTCAAGGCCTTGCACTTGCAAGACAGGCACAGGCCGCTGAGCTAAATCCCTGGCCTTCATTTACTTTTAACTTTGATTCCTTCCTGTGTTCTGGAGAAAAGAGAGGCAACAGGAAACCAGACTTCTAGATGATTCTACCAACTATATCAGAATACATTCTGATACATATACCCTGCCTTCTTCCTATTACAGTGAATAAACTATTTCAGATCCTATTGAAGTACACCCCTCATATTTAGCCCTGGATCTCATCCTTTTCAAGGATATTGTTACTACAGTTTTCTTCTTTCTCCTGTACTATCAGTGTTTACCTGTTTCTGATTGTTTTCCTATCAGTAAATACATTTATGTGCTCAGCCTAAAAATCAAATCAAGATTTAGAAAAAAATCTCCATGGTTTGTTTCTTCCAGCATGAATTCTCTGGTCTGCTTTATAACAAACTTATTGCAAAAGTTTATATATTCACTGATGCTACTTCCTTTTATCCTTTTTTTTGGCTTGTTTTTGTTTTTTGTTTGTTTTTTATTTTGTTTTGTTTTGTTATTTTGAGACAGAGTCTCACTTTCTAGTTCAAGTTGATCGTGAACTCAGCAATCCCCCTGCTTCTGCCTCCCAAGTGCTGGAATTACAGGTGTGAGCCACCACAGCCAGCATTGTGGTATTTGGTATTGATTGCTGATGGGCGTGGGTCTCCATGCCCAGCATTGTTAAATGTGGTTATAGGAACTCCAGCCCTTGCACTTGCAAGGCCGGTGCCAGAACCACTAAGATAAATCCCCAGCTCTCCGTTGTTTTTGTTTGTTTGTTTGTTTTTGACAAAATCATTCCAATCATTCTTCAGGTCAAGTCTCTTAAAATTCACCCTTTTCAGGATTACCAATAGCCTATACCCTAAAATAATAGTTATCTCTAGGGGCATCATTTTATTTAACCAATTATATCTCTTAGCATACTTCAAAATACTCCACAACCACTGTACTTCTTTTCTTATTTCACCGGCTGTTTTCTTCTTAGTCTCTTTTCTATTTTCCTTTCTCTTTGACCTTTAACACTGAAGTGATCCAGATTACTTCTTGAACACTTCTTTTCTCAACATACACTATGTCAGTTAGCTAATCCCATCATTTCCATGAATATGGAATATTCATGTCCTTTACCATGCTTTCTTTGCAATGCATTCACCTAGAACATATTTATCCTAGGGAAATCCAAACTCTTACTTTCCTACATCTACATCCAACCAAGTAGATGTGACTGAAAAAAAGCACAACCATACTGACTAACTTTACTAATCCTGAGTAACAGCTTAGTGACACCAACAATTCTATACATTTCATTAGTCACTCTATGAATCCCTTTAATTTCCATGAATATAATAACATCTCTCACATTTTCAAGTCCAAAACCACTATCCTCCTTACTGAAATCTAGACTCATGTATCCATTGCCTACTTGACATTTTCCTTTTAGTTTAAAATTAGCAAGATTAAAATCAAGAACTCTTGTTCTTCTCTAATAAACCTGCTCCTCAAGCATACTTGCCATTATAAAAAGTAACTCCATTCCAATAATTAGCCTAAAACTATAGGATTTTCATTCTCTTCAGTACATTGCTTTACTCTTCACTTTCTCTTATCTCCATTCAACATACTGTCAAGAACTTATTGGCTATATCTCCTAGGTATAAATTCAAAATCTCATGTTACCATCTCCGTCATCACCAAGTTGGTCTAAGCTCATATAGTGTCTGAATGGAAAGACAGAATAATTTTTAACTAATAATTCTACTTTTACTCACACTTTTTTTACAGCACATTATACATCCAGAATCCCAAATGATCCTGTGCTACCTTTTTCACTTGCAGTAAAAATCTTTATCATGGGGCTCGGGACTTTGCTCAATGGTGCCTCACAGGACCATGGTCCTGAGTTCAATCCCTAGTACTAAAAAATAAAACTTTATCATGATCTCCAGTGTCATAAATGATCTGATGCCTAAGAGCAGATATATATTTCCCAGACTGTTCCTCATCACTTAATTCCTGCTATATTGGTCCCTGGGTTTTACATTGAATATGTTTAGCTTGCTACTGGCTAAAGGTCATTTTTCTTCATTTTCTTCCTTTTAACCAGAAAGTATTCTCCAAAAATACACATGGCTTAGTTACTGTAGCATTTCAATATGGTCTCTAATTAAATACTACCTTAAGAAAGGTTTTCTTAATCACCTTATGTAAATTCCCAAGGTAAAGCACTTACTATGTGTCTTAGTCCATTATCTTCATGTATTCATCACTATCTCTTTTATCCTATACTTATTTAGTTTTTCACTTTTGTTCTTACTGAAATATAAGCTCTTCAAAAACAGAAATTGTTTATTCACCAAAATATTTCAGCACATAGAATGTAAAATACAAAAATAACTTCATTAATAGTATACATTCCCCAACTTAAAAATACTGCTCAAAAATGTTCATACAAGTAGTCAACTATTTTCAGAGTTTACATACTAAGTCCTGACCAAAAGTCCATAAACTTTCAAAAAGTTTTAACACTGAATATATTGTCATTAGTGAATAAATGTATCTGATTTTTTCAGAAGATATAATGTAAGTACGTTATTCACAGGAACTTGGTCTCTGGGGAAGTATTAAAATCACATATTTTATGTTATGGTTTGTGTCTAGATGTTCCTTCAAAGCTTCATGTGTACAGAGGCAATTTTGAAGGGAGTGGAATCTAGAGTGTGTGACTGATTCATGGTCAGGCTAGACCCCGGAGCACTAGGATGAACGGCATGAGTGCTACCTTCCCTACGTAGTCTGAATAATATAAACTGGGGTAGGGAAATACTATTCAGATCCTTCATTGCTTTTGCTCCTATGTGTGCCATGGCATGTCTCCTTTGTGAGGACTGTTGGCCATTTCTACCTTGGAGCCACCTTATTATTGCTCTACAACCTGTGAGCAAGTAAATCTTTTTCCCTTTAACTTTTGGTGTCTAGTATTTTGTCTCAAGCAAAAAGAGAAAAGTAACTAGTGAGTTCTACAAAGGAAAAATAGAATTTGTAGTTTCAGAAAACTATGAAACTGAATTTTTCATATTCTTTCTTAAAACACATTGGTGCTTTGAGAGAAAAGAAGACAAGGAACATTCATTGTGGAGAAAAAGTGAGAAAGGACATAAAAACCAAAAATGCGGAGACTCAGTGATAAACTTGGCCCATGACACAAATGTTCAAGTCGTAAGCAGACCTCATGCATAATCAAGAGCAATATATCAATGTGTTATGAAAAATAACATCTCTTTTTATATAAATATTACTAGCCTCAAAATCAATCATATTAAAGTCAATGATGTATACTAAGCTACTCATAACTCAGTAAGCTGAATAAATTATGGATAGAAGTTCTGACTACCAACGGTTGTTAGCTTTTCTTTTATTCTTGAGAAGTAAAAACTGTACATATGTAAATGTACCATACAATATTTTGATATTGTATTTATTTTAGAATAGCACAAACAAGCTATTTCACATATGCATTGGCTCATATACTTGGTTTTCTTTAGAGTAAACACTTAAAATCAACTGTTAACAATTTTATAGTATATAATATACTGACTTTAACAGTAATCACTGTAATATACCAAAGATCTCATGAACTTGTAACTCTCATCTAACTGAAATGCTGTCATTTGACCACCATCTCCTCAAACCCTACCCTCCCTCCTTAGTCTAAATAACCAATATTTTTTATCTCTTTTTTTATAAATTTGATCTAATTTATTTCTAGAAAATCTTTTGAACAACTCCTTTGTGATTTTTTATACTCCACCTTTAAGTAGAATCACGTGGTATCTATCTTTTGGTGCCTATCTTATTTCACTTAGCATATTGTCCTCCGTGTTCATTCATGCTGCTGCAAATTATATCTCTTTCTTTCTTATGCATGAACAGTATCTCATTCTGTATACATGTCACATTTTCTATATCCATTCATCTGTTGATAGTTCAATTTCATATGCTGCAATTAAAAAAGGAATGCAGATATTCTCTTCAACATACTGATTTTGTGTCCCTTTGGACTTACCCAATGGGACTGCTGGATCCTAAAGTAGTTTTTTTTTTTTTAATTGCTATACTGCTTTCCATAACAGCTATATAATTTTTCTTCTTCTTAAAAAGTTGTTAATAAAAAGTTTCTAATTAGGTATAAAGTGTTTACAACACAGATTTTTATAAATGGGTTTAATCTGATAGAATTCTACTATATCTTTCATGAGCATTTTTGCTTCACCAGCTGCTTCTTATATTTTGTTTTGAATCTTTTCTACACTCTTAACTTTTTCATGTTCTTTTCAATGGGAATATAAGTTACTAGGAAAGTTTGTTAGGTAAGCAAAACTGCAATATAAATATGGTATGTCTTTTTGCTTGTTTAAGTTTATTGAACTTTTATGGAAAGTTGTCATGAACTAAATTTCTAGGTACCTCTCTAGTTTACCATGCCTTTAAGTGTGAGGAAGTAGGAAAATAAGGATGCACTACTATTAAGACTCCTACAAAGTCAGTCAATCCACTAAGGAGATAAATATTAATAGGTGTCATTTCTGGAGTGCCTTAGCCAAGAATTGTTCTAAGAAATGTATAAAAATTACTCAATCTTCACACTTTGAAGAAGGTAGATTAATATTACAATCTTTATTATATAGTTAAAAAGAATAAGCACAAAGAAGAAAAATAACTTGACCAAACTCACAGAAAAATAATAGAAGCAGAAGAGATGTTTAAGTGATAAATGCTTAAAATGTGGTATATTTTGGAAGGATATACACTCAAAAACAAAGAAAATACTGAATGAAAAATATCTTTAGAATCAAAGATTCAAACTATAATAGAAAAACAAATACTAATGTATTCTCACTAGCCCATAAAGTTACCCCTTGGAAAAGTAGAGTAGGATTATAGAGTCACATATAGATACTTTTTAGTAAAAACATACACACAACCACACATACAGTGGTACAAGTACACACATACAAATGCATACATACAAGAGCATTTGACCAAATATGTATGATTTTCTGTCATGAAACAATGTCCCAAAATATTTTTAAATCAGGGATTTTATTACTCTTACATTACCCATATGTTATAAGGTATACATTATCAATAGTATGTGTGCACACAAATAAATTTGGGAAAGGAGGTTTTAGCAGTAAGGTTATACATGACTCATATTGGAGATACAGTGTATAATACCATAGTACTTAGAAAATTTTGGTCAAAAATATTGCTTATGAAAAATATTTACTTGATATCAAGTAACAAAATAATAAATTAAAAAACTAAATAATGATTGAAAATCAATAAGTAATTGAAAACTAATTTAAAATAACATACAACAAATTGTCTGAAAATTTAACTATTTGCAACTGAAAATGTTTAATATTTATTTTAATTTCTTATTATATGTATTAAAATATTCTCACTGCTTAATTTTATAAAACCAGTTGTCAGCAAATCATTATATTGTGCTCTTTCATTTACTAACACATAGCTCTAATATACTTATCTAAAACCAAACAACTGCATTTATTTATCTGTAATATTAAAGGGAGAATTTGTCTTTTTGATCAATTTCTAGCCACTCAAAATGACCTTAAAGACCCAGCAACAGGCATAAATATCTTAAAAAATCACTGGCTAAAACTACCAGCAAGCTCAGCAGGACAACTTTTAACAAGACAATGGTTTCTCTAAAGGAACTCTGTGGTAAGCCTCTATATTCCTAGGTCTTTCTCCTCCTTCAAGAAAGTGAATAAAGAAAAACTTGGCATGATACCCATGCAAGAATGCAAACCTTAGCATATGCTGTCAATCACAAGTTTCCCAGGCAATTTTCTTCAGTAGGCCAGTGCATTGCTCAGGTTTTTCTGCACATTTTCAATAACAAGCACAGCAGGAATTGTTTTCAAGGAAAATGTTTTCAATATTATTTATCAACATCCAATTTTAAAAGGTTAATATTTAAAGTGATACAAAATATAAGCAATATGACTAATCACCCTGACTGGCTAGTATAATATAGTATTTCTCTCTTTCCCCAAAGGATCATTTGGTAATTCTGATAATGTCTGGTAATTCTAATCCCATCAAAAATGTGTTTGTAACCTGATATCATAATGTAAAAGTCATTTCAGCATAAAAGCATATCTTATTCTAGGTGGGAGATACAAGTCAATGGTA
>PVIR01023850.1:0-26564 GCA_004026965.1 Petromus typicus
GTACTTATATATGCCCAGAATTACTGGGATGAAGAAAGAAGAGTCAGTCATGGACTCTACTCTCCATGGATTGACAGTCTGGTGACCTAGACAGAACCATAGATGACTGAGGCAGACATGGCAATGATCCTGCATCAGCTACACCTAGAAAGAGCTATTGCAGAGAAAGAGCACAGTACTATGGGCTCAGTACTTGCTTTGAATTTCTGGGAGCTAAAGGAGGGACAAAACTTGAAAGATGGTATCTTGTTCTTGGTGCCTTCCCATTCCTTGCTTTGAGATCTTCTCTTTTGCACTAACAATTTGATTTGTTAATATATTCCGGTATTCAAAGCCCCAAACAGATTCTATAGTCACACCTGAAGAAGTCTTGGTCTCACCATGTGCCCACCCGTGCTATTCCATCTCCTCCTACAGGCAAGCATTTGTATGGATTTCATATATGTTTTTCCATAGTGGCCTTATTGTATAAGAATAGATGCTTTTACTGTAACCCTTTCCTTATGCAAAAGTTAGTGTAGTACACACAGTCTTCTTGCTTTTTTCCATCATGATATTAACCCCAGAGACGATTGTATTGTCAATGAATGGTTTTTTGATTCATTTTAATGAATGCATAGATAGTCTTAAAGTTTCTTTTAAAATCTCTTATGAATGGATATTTGGAATATTTCTAACTGATTGTTATTACAGATATTTAAAGGCATATGATTATATACATTATTTCATATATGTGCAAGTGTATCCATGGGGAAAATACCTCGTACACCTACTCGCAGACCTGCTCTCTATTTATCTTTTTTTAAAATCAAGTTTATTATTATATCAAGTCTCAGAGATATTTGCTTTGCCACAGCCACTTTTACAGAGCAGAGAAATGGACCACGTAATGGCCATATTCTAGTCCTGTAAGAAAACATTAGGTGGCATCATAAGATACTTCTTAAGACACATAGGAAGCCACTTACTCCTATATGATCTACTTATTTGATTGACTCCATTATCAGATTCTGATTTCCCGTTTCACCAAGGTTTGTTTTGGTCCGGTGAGTGGCTTGTTGGGCGCTCGTTCATCTATTTAGGTAACAAATGTTTGTCGAGTCGAGGACGTAGGAGATCGAGTGGACTATTGCTCGTTCTCTGCTCTCTAGTGAAGATGTGAACAGTGAAGCACATACTCAGGGCCAAAGGCGTTGCTATGCCACGTGCAGAGGGACAGCCTCCCCTCACGTAGCCCTACCTTCTCCAGGTTTGTTTGCAGCAAAATGCAGAACCTAGTTGCCAGTCCCCATATGCTCCACGTAAAGCACAGGGACTGGAGTCTGAAAACTTGGATTTTGCTTTGAACTACATTACATACAAGTGTGTAGCTCTCCTGAATAGCAAAATCTTGCTCGGCAATGTGATTAGCAAATGATGTAAGTATTTGAAAGTGTGCCGTAAATTATTATTTGTATCTCTTTTTCTCCAGGAAACAACTCTCTGAGGACAATTAAGAGTTGTGGGAATAATTTCAGTGGTAATTATTGTATGGGTCTCTGGTCCTTCAGAGGCTTTTAAATCCCTTTCCCATTGCAGGCAGATTTATCTGCAGCTGTCCATGCAGTTTCTCTGCTGCACCAGGTGGCTGCTTGGTATGCCACTGGTGGAGGCGCCCGTGGTGGCTCAACTGCCCCTGTGGCTGTCAGTGTTGGCTCCATCACCATGAGGCTACAGAGCTTGATGATTTTGTTCTTAATGAGGAGTGGGGGGCTCTTTGAGGCCAGGACACTGGGAAGCACACCAAAAGCTACTGGAGTAGTAATGGAAATATTCCTCTATGTAGAAGGTGCGTCATTGTCAGCATATGGTTAGAATCAGACACCTGTATCAGCCAAGGCAAGGTTGAAGCAGAAAGCTCAGTCCAAGGGGTCCAGCAGAAGTTATATGGCATGCAGAGCTCATCTCAAAGGGGGTTGAATGGGCTGAAGTGTCAATTTGAGATAACTTAGAGATTGGCACCTTCTGCAACCTGCTACCATTGCTCAAGTGAGAAGCAGGTGGTATCTCAAGAGTCCAAGAGTCAGACCTGTCTGTAGAACTCTGGAGAGAAGATGTCTGAGGATGAGGCCTCATCTTCAGGGTAACAGAAGAGACATCCCTTGCCTTTTCTCTTTCCACTACTTCTAGTCCCTTTGCTGGAGACTCCTCTCAGCCGTGCTTAGTGGGGAGAGCTGGCAAAGGAGCCCAGGAAATACAGTTTCCTGGAGAAAAGGAGGGACTGATTCTGAGAGCAGTCAGAATAACTGTAGTAAACAGGGGAAGGGAGCGTAACTAGAACTTTTGCATTAAGTTCTAGTCTCCTGTGAGTTCACGGTACATGGCGAAATAATTAATACTTAGGCAGAAATGAGACTTAGAGAAAACTGAGCTTGGGTCTGATCCATGCTACTCTGAGCGGCAAGGACTCCGGACCCCAGCCTACCACAACTTTTATTATCTACATTCAAAAAACAAAACAAAAAAAACCCAGAAAGGCAGGGCCACACCAACAATAGTCCTAGAGAAGTTATGTAGATGAGGATTCCTCGGGGGCAAGGCAGGTGTCAGCAATAGTCCTTGAGAGGGGAGAGATCCAGTGCAGTTCTGCCCTGAAGCATCACAGCATGTGGGACCAATGAGTCCCTGTTTCTACCAGAGATGAAGACAAAAGTCAAGTCCAAAGTCCATTGCAGGCAGGAGGGCCTGGCCGATTTTGACTTTGCAATTCCCAAACAGGGTGGTTTCCAACAAATAACCACTTCAGAATCTCCAGGTGCATTTAGAAATTTTTAGCCGTGAGAAGGGAAGGTTGCCTTCCTTGTTGCCTTCAACTTCTTGTTCTGGAGGGCAAATCCGTTTCTGAGGCTTGACTGTAAGTCTTCAGGTTCTTCATTATTTCTCCCCCAGCAGACCTGTTGAGTCCTACAGGGGTGCTGCTGCTGTCCCCACCTGGGATCACAGCATATTCCTCTTCTCATTCTCTTTGACATCAACCGTGAGGTAGCCAGTCCTTGCTTCAGGGTCTTGTTTGGACGCAGAGGTATCAGAAGGGCAAGTGAGAACCCACAGGTCACTGCAGAGGTCAAGTGAATTAGCCTCTGAGTCACAGAGCAAATAGAATTCTGAGAAGGACTCCCGTAATTAGAGACTTCACGTCAGATGTTATTGTCATCCTCAGAACAGCTCTCCTGGGAAGAGCTCTCTAAATACACTTACCTTTAACCACAATTTTTAGTCTTGATTAGAATTATAAATTGTAGAGCTAAAAATATTGTCAGAAATTATCAATCCCCACACTTCTTTCTCCTTTATTTTGTAAACAGCAAAAATGAGGTTAGGTGAGATTAAGGAGCATGATCGAGATTGGATAACGAGCTAGCACTGTGAGCAGATTTCTAAACATCCCTTTCTCCTCTGCCTGAGTCAATTTCACTTAAGTCTTGTATTGATTCACCATCTTAACATATTCTTCCAAAAACATTGAAACAACTTCCCTCCTACTATTCAGAATTTCTCGAGTGGATGATCAGTTTAGATAGCCTCTGAGATTTCATTTGCAGATCACTCTCAGCCAATTTTTATTTTCTCACGCTGCCTCCTCCGTGTATGAAGCAAATGACACTCCGTTTGGGAGTGTACAAAGTGAGCTCTGCTTTGAATTTGCTTGTAATTTGCGGAAGCAGAGAGTGGGGTCCTCCGGCTTTCCCTTTTCCATGTTGTTTTGGTGTAAGCGTGCTGTTCTTTCTGTGAGAAGAGGTTCTGGGATTTTATTGCCAGTAAAGTAAAATGGAAAATCCATGCTATCATTTTCACTGTAGGTTTTATTTCCCTGGTGAAATAGGAAGAAATTGGTTCAGACAGAAGCCAGCCATGTGTAAGTGTGAAAATCTGTGGACTCCGGATCCACTGGAGCTTCAGAGAGGATTGGGGACCAGGGAAGGAGGATAGCAGCTGGGTCTTGGGAGGCTGAGCTAAGTTCTGAAGGCCTCTTGCCAGCTTTAAACAGTTACCTTTTTAGTTTATCTTTCTCTCCACTGGGAAAGGGAAAAAGACAAAGATGCCAAGCAGATGATGATGGAAAGGAATAAGGAGGGATGTATAAATGGACAACAAAGGAAAGGAAGAAATGGAAGAAAATGCTTCCATGGAGTAAAATGGCCAGAGGGGAATAAGAATTTTTTTTTTTAAAGTAGGTGTGTCATCCAAAATTCACACAATGAAAATATGACACACTTTAGATTAGTAGCACAAGGATTGATAATTTATTTTCATTAGTGTGAGATGATCAGATTTGGACCACATATCTTTGGCTCTAGAGGAATCAGAATGCCTAGCCCAGCTTGAGGTAGGAGCACACAGATCTTCCGGAGCTCAAGAGGTGAGGCCAGGACCGAGTCAGGGGAGGTGAGTGAGTAGCAAAAGGGACTTGGCACTTCCGGCACTCAGTAAGAATCTGCCAGTCTTATTCCCTTTCATATTTGTTCTGATGTGTTTATGGTGACACAAACTTAGAACTAGTACAAAGATTGAGCCTTATATTAGCATAAAATTTTTCATAGCGTATTTTTTTGAGATAGCATCTTGCTGTGTAGCCCAGGTTGGCCTTGAATTCATGGTCATCCTCCTGCTTCAGACTTGTGTGCTGGGATTCTCATCCATTTGACAAATTGCTATAGCCAGTACCTGGCTGAAAATGGTGTTATTTTGCTCTTTCTTTGTTTTTGCTCAGATAAGAGAAACCATGTGATATTTAAGCTTATGTGTTTGATTTACTTTATTTAAATTAACATTGTTCTCTAAGTGTATCCATTTTCCTACAAATGCTTCAAGTTTATCTTTGTTTATGACAGAGCAGTACTTCACTGTGTATAAATACTGCATTTTCTTTATCCATTCATTTGCTGATGGAGATATAGGCTGCACTGAAGGTTTAGCTATTATGAATCAGGCATGATAAACCCAGGTATGCATGCATTACTGAGATATATCTTTATTTATTTATTTATTTATTTTTGAGACAGGATCTCACTTTGTGGTTCAGGCTGGCCCTGAGCTTAGCCTCCAACTCACATCACAGCAATCCTCCTGCCTCTGCCTCCTGAGTGCTGGGATTACAGGGGTGAGCCACCACGCCCGGCACTGTGGTATGTGGTACTGGTTGCTGCTGGGCGTGAGTCTCCATGCCCAGTATTGTATGTGGTTAACTGGGGATTGAATCCATGTCCTTGCACTTGCAAGACAGGCGCCAGAACCACTCAGCTAAATCCCTGGCCCCCACTGAGATATATCTTTAACTTTCATGGGAGATATCTAAATCGGGAAGAGCTGAATGAAATGAAATTTCTAGTTTTCAGATTTTTGATGTATCTCCACACCTGTTTCTGCAGTGCTTGTCTTGGTGTACATTTCCATCAACAGTGTAGAAATGTTCTGTTCCCTTGCGACCTCTACAGCATTTCTTATTTGATTTCCTGATGGTCCTTCTTTCTGGGGTAAGATGGAATCTCAGTGTTGTTTTAATTGCATTTCTCTAATGACCAGTAATAATGTGCATATTTTGTATGTGTATTTATTGGCCATTTGTACTTCTTCTACTTTTATTGGCCATTCTGTACTTCTGAAGTGTCTGTTCATTTCACTTGCCCACCTTTTTATTGGGTAAAATAAAGGATAGATAATAGAAAGAGAGATTTTTTTCTAAAGGAGAAAGGGATCAAGAGATAGAGGGAGAGGGAGGCTGGGGAGAGATGGGGGATGAAAAAAGGAATGAAGGGGTGTCATGTACAAGTATCAACTCTGCACAAGGAATGTAAACATTATGTACTGCAAATCTGTTCAAAAGAGGGAGATCAAGATGTGGATGGAAGAGGAGGAAGGGAAGGAGAGAAGATGCGAAGGAATTAAGCTGTATTATGTTTGTGTACCAATAGCCCATAAGATACGCAGACATTGCATATACTGGATGTGGGGACTCACGCCCAGCAGCAATCAGTATCACATATCACACATGTACTAATAAAAAATAAAACAGTGGAATAAACTGAAATAAAATAAATGCGCATCATGAAGTTTGGGAGCTAGAGGGAGGTAAAAATTCATGGGTGGTAGGTGGGTGCTGCTCTTTTGGAAAGTAACCCTGCTCAGACCTTGATTCCAAATATTCAACCTCTCCTACCATAAGAAATAAAAATCAAGTCCAAATGGCCAACCTGCTGTGGCAGCCCAAGCTGTTTTGTGCGTTCGCTTCCACTGACAAATGAGTGGATTAGAGCAGGCCAGACAGCAGTATGATAGGAAAAGTAAAGTCTAATTCTGCTACTAACTAGTGATCTCCCTGATCTCACTGCAGATAATTTAATTTCCTTTGTGGTGACGTGAACTTTACACACCTCACAGGGTTGATAAGATAGTGGCTGAGCTCATGTAAGAGCTGCATAGCACCTGGTAGGGACAGTGTCCTTATTTCCACACTGAAACTTAAGTGCCACATGCAGTGCTTGTGCTTGGAGAATTCCTTTAGCAGAGTCCAGAATGAATTAAGACCAGGGGCTTCGCAGTCCTTGGGAAGTAGGTTCTGGAGCAGCATCACTAAGATCAAAGCTTCTGACCAGCAGAGACAGAAAAATACCAAGTAGAAGGGCAGAGAGGTAGTGATGTAGAGATTTTCAATATAAAAGGAGGAGAGGAGAGGAGGAGGAGGAGGAGAAAAAGAAGGAGGAGGACAGAGAGAGAGACAGAGGGAGAGACAGAGACAGAGAAACAGAGAGAGACAGAGACAGAGAGATAGAAAGTGAGAGAGAGAGAGAGAGAGAGTCAGAATTTAAGACAGACTTCATGAGAGATGTAGAAATTTGCAGCCAGGGATAAAATGTATCTTTTGCATTTTCCCTTGCTCTGAACTAGTTGTTCTGTGATCTAACACCCAAGGACCAGAGGAAAATCTGAAAGATAGCGCTGGGCTAGAATGGCCAGAGCTGGCATTAGCATTAGCATGGAGCTGAGGCCTCCTCCTCCACAAGCCAGGATTTCTGCAAGCTGCTGAAGCTCTCATTAAACACACTTTAATTTCTGTGTGTTCTCTCCACTGTACCTTAAAATAAATGTATTCTTTATGATCTGGAGAGATGCCTACTCTTCTAATTTGGAAGAAATATAAATGTTGGTAGGATGTCTCTGGAGAATGTTACTACCTATCGTCATTAAGGGAGAAAGCAATGAGAGAGTAGGAGATTAGTTAGTTGGGGAATCTACTTTCTTAAAAAAAGAAAGAATTGGCACCTCAGGGCCTAATCTTGAAAATTGTTCTGGCGGAGACAGAAACATGCTGAGCAGAAGAGGAATGGGATGGGAAATGAAAAAAAAAAGTAATTATCAGAAGTGCTAATCTGAATATAATAAATATAAAAGGCTCTCTGATTTTAACAACAGTATTCTGTGACATCATCACGCAGTTATATATTACATTTATTTAAAGTGTTGTTATTGCTTGAAATTCTTTCAGCATACAGGCAGGTGGAGAAAACTGAACATTCAGCTAGTGATGGCAGCAGCTAAATTCCTCATGTTGCAGTGCTTGCAGGATGCTATTCTTGATGACAGCAACAATAGCTAAACACCCTTCTGAATTGTCATTGGCATAGGGCTCTTTTCTGAGTTCATCTACCGTACTTAGCATTTCAAGTCTCTCCCGCTTAATGAAATGTCATCTTTTCATATCGGGTGACCAAATAATTGTTGGAGATAAAACAGAATGTGAAAGGTGAAGGTGTTTATAACTCAGAGCATAATTCATTGTGATGCTCAGACACATGTCCGCAGCTCACTAAGAGACGTCATCTTGCAGGACATGTAACCTTTCACTACCTTACACTTCACCAATTACAGCAAATTTCCCATTGTTCAGAGTACCTGGGGAGATGTGATTTTAATTTCCAGTATTTAGATTAACTGACTATTGAGATAAAAATCCACTTTTTTCCCAGAGGGTATAAATTCATCTTCCTTGGAAGATGGTCATAGCTTTTTGACTTTTCTGTTCCCTTCAGTCTCTCTTTAGATCAGTCTTGAAGAGTGACTTGTTTTTCTCCAGTGCAAGACCTTTGAAACCTACCCATAACTGATGGGTAAACTGCCACTCGGGGCTATTCATGATCAACCTCAACATACCGATTTTAGCTCCATTGCTTACCATCTGTGCCCTTCTCACTTTTCACTGAAAATGCCCTGCCTTTTTTCTCTGCTGAACTGTCCTCCACTGTTTTTGCTTATTTCAATGCTATCCATCCTCTGGGACTCAGGTAAATTCTCTCCTCTTTCAGAAACCTTTATCCTTCTTCTCTTTGCCTCCAGTTTTATAGGCATCTTCACCTTCTGAGATTCTATATTCTTGATTTCTGCACTTATTGGGAAATGACTTTCACCTGTAAGCTATTATCATTAGCACCAGCTTTATCTTATGTATGAATCATATTTTTCTTGAATTGCTGTATGTGATAGATAACATTTCTTGTCAGCCTCTTAGGCTGTATCACATGCTTCACACACAGTAGGTGTGCATTAATTGAATGAACTAAACAATAACAATTTTGTGTCTAAAATGGGTCAGAATGTAATTTTCTTTTAGTTGGCTGATTCATAGATCACTTTGGGAGTTCACGGTGCTTTTGATTTATTATGATTAACATTCACCATCAGAGAAGAGCTGCAAATAAATCTGGATGCTTGAATTTTCTGGTTTGTATTTCTGAACAAAACTGAAAGACATTTAGTAATAACCAGGGGACTGATAGATCCTAAAGGGAAAAATACGAGTATGCATTGACCTCACATAAAACACAATAAACAGCACAGGGAATTAGGAGAAAATTAAAACCACCTATGCTTGGAGTAATTTGTCCAACAGAGTCTAATTATCATATTAGTCTGATCAGAACCTCTGTTAATATCACACCATCTTTCCCGGGATTGGAGGAGAAAGAGCTTTGCCAAGGAATAGTACTGACGAAGCACTGCCAAGGAATGGGCAGAAGGGAAGTGACTTCCCCCTCAATATCCAGAGTCACAATTGGGGATTAAAATTTTGCTTGGTTTTTTTTCTCCAAGGGCTAGAAGAAGTGGCACAAGTCCATGACTAGGCTGCGGTGCCTGTACGGTGGGAGCGTCTGTGTAGAGTTATGCACCTGCAGATAAAAACAGGCCAGAGGTCAGCCACCAAACACGAGTGAGACACGATGACAGGCCATGCTATGAGCATGATCAGTCAGGGAGTCTGAGGAGGAGAGAGAAAAGGGGAAGTAGGAACTCATAGAAAGACACAGTCAGGTAGCAAGATGCCGTCTGCTAAGTCAGCACACAGAAATCGATCAAGAAGAAGTAAATACGAAGGAAAACAGGTCACCTCTGAAATATAGAGAAGTTCAGGGAGCAAAGCAAGCTGGTTTGTTAACATGGGGAGCACTCCGGAGCATTCTTGACTTTTCTCTCCAGAAAGCAGCTGCAGGATTCCAGGCTCCAGGAGAAGCCCCAGAGGCCGAGGGAACTTGTTATTCTAGCCCCAGCTGTGTCCAGTCCAACCTGATCTGAGACCTGCTGTTCTGAGAGTCAGTGGCAGGAGGTGTTGGGGTGCTCCTGTGGAGGTGATTCTCCAGAACAAGTCACTTCCCCAACACTGGACCACACAGATGTTTGGAAATGAACCCCACTTTGGAGAAGTAAGCTGATGAGTACTACAACTTGGAACTCTTTCTTGGACTTATTTGACCACCCCTTAAAAGTTGTGGAAAGAGCGTTCACTTAGAATCTTTCCCTAACTTTTCCCGTGTCAGCCTTCTAAAAGCTACCCATAGTGCTCTGGTAACAGCTGCTAATGGCAGATGACAGGGCACAGTGCCCTCCCACAGGAGCCCAAGCTGTCCCATGGTTACTTTCAAGTAGACAGCTGAGTATCTTTGATGGTGAAATGTGAACTTCGAAATGACAGACCCTACAATAGTAAAGCTAGAAGAAGACAATTTTGTGTTGTATAGAGAAAGAGACAAGCTCGGAATTCAGTGATTGGCGCAAGGTCACAGAGCCAAACCAAGGAAACCAGACCTCCTGAATTCTTCTCTGTTAAATTATATCTCTGTGACTTTCAGAGATCATGCAGTTTCAAGTCAAGCTTTTACATTTCCCATTAGATTTTGAAGAGAAAATTTGGGTCCACCTTTCTTTCATTCAAAACTCACTCAATATGATTACCGTGGGGGAAATATGCAAACAGGAGAATATGTACAACCTTCATAACTTACCAAACCCCAGCTTTATTACTTAGGAAATGGGAATTTATTATCTTCCTCAAAGAATTAGTGTAGAGATGAAAAGAATGAAAATATAGTGGAGCGTCCATTGCTTTGTGAGTCTTTGTACTATCAAAAAAAAAAAAAAGATTCAAGAATCTGATTTGGTGCTGTGTCTTTTATTGCACTAGAATTCTCACAGCTTAGTAAACTCCTATAGGTTTTATCTTTGCAGTGCTTTGCTCTCTAGAAAGAAAGATGCAATGAGAGAAACAAAAAGCACTCACTAGACCCAGACTCTGGGTCCTGGTTCTGCTTACCTGCTCCTGTGTGAGCCATCAAGGGTTTGTGAACATCAGTTCTCTCTCTGAAATTCAGCAGTCAGCTGTCTTTCGTATCTGTCTCCCAGGATTATTGTGAAGATCAAATAAAGAAGTAAATGAACAAGTTTTCTGTTAATTCAGTGATCATGTATTGAAATTAGCAGGTTCCATTGTTCATTTAATCTGCACTGTGATCTAGTGCAGCAGACATGGAAGACTTCATCTGAAAACACGAGCCCAGACAGATACTCAGTGACTTGCTAAAACTTAATTGCCACCGAGCAAGAGAGTCAGGATTCAAAAATGAAGCTCCCTGACTGTAAGTGTTTTTCTCACTATCATGGTGAATCATATGAAATTGTTGTTTGTAGGTCAAAAAAAAATAGAATGTCAGCAATTTTATGTGATTTAAACTTCTCTAACACATCTGTACTATTGAAATTCAAGAGTACAGAATTATTGAGTAGTGATTTAAGCTCTCATTAGCACTGTTCAGGGATAGTGCTCCCTTATATCAGGAAGAGGATCAGAAAGGGGTTATAAATTGCCAGATTTGCCAAAACCAGAATTGGCATAATTTTTCAGGGCACACAGTGCTTTAGCTGAAGCTCATGCAATATGCGGCAACTTAATCCCCACCCTCAAATGAGGGCCTCGATCTGGCATTTTGGATGCAGTGTCTACTCAATGTGTCACAGAGAGCTGAGCATTCATGGTAAATCTGAGTTCACATACAGACTGAGAAACTGAATAATCCATTTCTTAATCTATGTGTCTAGCAAAATTTGACTTCACAAAATTGAGATTTTTTTTTAAAACATGCTGATTTAGATTGGAATGTTCGTGAAGCTGCTTTATTTTGCTCAGATAAATAAAAAAAGAATTTTCTTCCAGGGCCCTAGGCTGGCAGACAGTGACAAGAGGGGCGCTGGTTTCAGTTTTCCTGCAGTTATACTGGAAGCATGACTGTGAATGGAATTACCTCAGCGTTGCCTGGACACACATTTTGATGGCCTCATGTGGTGCGATGAGATTGGAGCGCTGACCAGTGAGGAAAACACGTACTGCTGCATATTGCAGTTGCCTTGTCTGGTTCCCCATGGCAAGACTGTGCCACATGGAAGACAGTGGGGACTTTCCTTGAAGATAATATTGCTTCCGTTGGTCATCTTGAGGCAAGAAACAGGCAGACTTTGGAACTAGGACATCTTTGAAAGTTGAGTTCTGCTGGCTGCTGGCAGGTTTTGGGAAGTCTTCAGTGTAATATTTACAGACCTTCCTTTTGGAGCCATGTATCATTTACATCAAGTCTTCAGAAATGTTTTCTCTAATCAGTACAGATGAGCTTTGAGGTAAAGCCATGGCTTAACTGCACAAACTTACTTTCCCCTTTTTCTGAAACTCAGTAATAGGAAAGCAACAATGAAGAGAAAAGGAGAGGAGACAATATAATTTTTGGAAGCTGGATACAAGCTGGATAAGGGATAATTGACTTAGCAGACCTGTGAATGTGGGAAATAAGTAAGAAAAAAAAAAGCAACATGTTGCTGGAATACACCAAAGAACTCCCTGGAGGGTGAAAAATTGGTGTCACTAGGAAGTGGGTGAGTACACGGTGGCTGATAACACACAGGAAATGTGTTGAAAATCTCTCCTGTTAGGGCAGTGGGGCCACTGTTTCTCTTTCACCCTGGGAGAAGATGGGAGAAAGTACATCAGAAAGCCATTAAAGCCAGAGGACACCGGGCACAGTTGAGAGTGACAGAGCACTGTGAATGAGGGAGTGTTAGTTGAGCTAATTCCTTCCAGATGAAAGGCTATTGCTAACAGTCTGTCCACTAACTTAGAGCTGTCCCTTGGTATTTGCAGTTTCCACTTTCACATATCAACACCAAAATCACCATCCGTGCCAGGGAAGTCTCTAACATGAACACAATAGATTTGAGCAGATGCACAAAGAAAATTAAAACAATATGGGAGAAACAAGATTACACAGGCACCAGAACGCTTAAAATATTTGATATTCTCTGAGCTGTGGGAAAGGGAAATATATCTGTGGAATAAGGACATTATTTCATATCCAATAGAAGCATTGAGGAAGGAAAAAATGTTTTATAAGTAGAAATGATATATGGATAAAAAATGGAAGAATTGAGGAAGCAAAAAATCTGTTATAAGTAGAAATGATATATGAGTAAAAAATGGAAGAGCTGAAAGATAAGTCTGAGTGAATTTTCAGAAAATATAATAATGCAAAGAGTTGAAAAACAGAAAGGAACGAGTTAAAGATTACATATATAATCAGTCTAGAATGTTCAGCACTCAAAATCCATGTTCTTTGGAAAAACAACGTAAGAAAAGTTAGGAGAAAATTTCATTAAAATGATAATTAAAACGAATTTCATTAAATTGACAAATATGTTTGCACACTGAAGAGACCTACATTAAGGCATATGCTGAAATTTCAGAACACCAGCCAGAAAATAAATCTTTAGATGCATCCAGAGTAGAGGAGAAATGGTCACACAAAGGGATGTGAAATCAGGTTGGCCTGGGCCCTTCCACAGGAATTCTCATGGCAATGAAAAAATGCCTTAAACATTCTGAAGAAAAACGTGGCTTTCATCACAGAGAGTATACTTAGCCAAACAATTTGTGGATGAGGGTAGAATGAAGACATTTCAGACACAGTTTTTTTAAAAATCATTTTTTGTATACTCCTTTTTTAGAAAACGATGACAAGTGACTATGTCCAGAAAATTAACAACTGTCTAAAATCAGAAAGGTGGAGACATCAGACCTAGGAGATTAGCAGTACACAATAGGGTATAAAGAAAATTCCCGAGGTAATTGAGTTTATTTGGGCTGTTATAATGAAAAACCTCTAATTGGGCAGCTTATAAACACACAAAATTTATTTTTCACAGTTCTAAAATATTTGAAGTTCATAATGATGGCAGAAACAGTTTTAATGTCTGTTGAAAGCCCATTTGCTGATGACCCTCAGTGTCTTCTTGCTGGTGTCTGGTGTCCTGCCCTTTAGAGCAGAGGAACAGACCCATAGACCTCTTTCAGAAGGCCCCTGTTATGGACCCTTTAAAATGGCCTCAAAAGCCTCATGTGTTTGGATGGTGGCTGGTTCATGGCTATCACTGACTTGCTTTTGGGAGTTAAGGTCTGGTGGGAAGAGCTGGGTCAGTGGGGTCTAGAGAGGAAAATATCTCCTTTTCTGTCTCTTTCCTTCACTCTTTCTGCTTCCCAACTCCCATGAGGTGAGCAGCTTTCCTCTGCCAAACTCTCCCACCGTGACTTCCTGCCTTCAAGCCAGTTGGCTACCGACTAAAAACCTGAGCTGAAGTAAACCCCTCCACGTTTTAAGTTACATGGATCTGGTATTTTGTCCAAGTAACAAGATAAGTGACTGAGACGAGCTGTAATCCCATTCAGGAAGGCAGAGCCTGCCACAAACAGTCACATCCCCAAAGATCTTGCCTCTAAAACCAATGCACCGGGATTTAGGATTGCAACATCTGAGTCTTGGGGAGACAAAAACAGTCTGTAGCAGCAACAGTGAAGGGAAATCTCAAGATGACAACTACACTGGGTTTACAAGGACTTACAGATCCACACTGGAGCAGATCAGAAGACTCCAGGTGAGATTTCATTAAGACAAAACTGATAGAGCACCTCCTGAGAGGAGTTAGAGAATTGGTGGAGGGCTTAAAGCAGAGAGTGATAATTACTTAGAAGAATAAACAAAGAATTATTGACTTTAGGGAAACAAAACAAGGATGTTTAAAAAATAATTGTTTTAGTCTCTAACAAGCTATCATAGATTAGGTAGCTCATAGACAATAGAAATATAATCCACACAAATCTGGAGGCTGAGGAGTCGGGGATGAAGGCACCCGCAGGTCTGGACTCTGGTGAAGAGCTACCTACTGTTTCACAGATGGCCACCTTGTGGTTGGGTCTTTGCATAGTAAGAGAGGAGTTTTCTCCCTGAGGCGCGTCTTACAAGGGCATTAACCCCTACGCACACCGAGTCTCTTTCGAAGTTCCCACCTCCTAATAATATTGACTTGGAAGTTGGGATTTAGTGTGTGAATGTCAGGAGGATATAAAGATTCAGTCTGTAGCTCACGTGTAAATAGCATTTATAGTTCCATAATCATGTCACTATTCAGAACTGTTATATCTAAGATTGTGTAACTATGTCGAGAAGATGAGAGAAGGGGTAAAGTATATGAGATAAGAGGTAGGTGCTAGGTGGAAATTAAAGAGAGTAAAATGAGTACAAGTAATATGTATACCAATATATTAATTTAAACAGTATGGTTTTAATACACTATATATAATGTGGTTTCCTGTGGGTGGGGGCAATTAATGAGCAAAGGTAGGCAGAGTGAGGATCATTCATTTTAATATCTTGCCTTGTGGTATTATTTTGTTCTTCAAACTATAAACATAATGTAAATAATAAAAAATTATTTAAAATGTTCACAGATCATCTCTGGCTGTAATTAGAAGGCCCACTAGTGCAGTAAAAGAGGCAGAGGAAGCTGTAAGGCCATGAAGAAATTAAGTATCAGACAGTCCATCTGCCAAACTCTGCAGCAGGGGTGTCTGGCTAAGGGGCAGATTCAGAGAACACGAGAACATCTTTAAGGCTTCTGGGAAAGAATGAATTTCCGTGGTAGTCAGGACTGAAGACTCAACATGATTATTGCTATTTCAGAACAGAAGCCACGGCTGAGTGCGATGGCGCGTGGTTATAAATCAAACTACTTGGGAGTCAGCATGACAATGCAGCCTGAGCAAGTGATCAAGAACCTGATTCAGAGGATGAAAAGGAAGAGGAGGAGGAAGAAAAAGGAGGAAAAGAAAAGGAAAAAGAAGAAGGAGAAAAAGAGGAAGAGGAACAGGAGGAGGAGGGGAAGAGGGAGGGAGAGAGAAAAGGGAAGAGAGAGGAGGAGAGTCCGTGAAGGCCAGAGAATATGTGGACATCTGGGTTATCTGCCTATGAAAGGAACACTACTCTAATATCTGTTTACATCATGGAGCCCACGAAGTGTATCACATCAGGCTGCCTTACAATAGTCCACATAGGATATCTTAATACCTGTACCTGTACTGATATGCCATATGTAAATCCCCATGCCTCAGACTTCCCAGCTCAGTGATGCCCTCATTGAGACCCTGGCAACCCCCTACTGAAGACTTATCTATAATTTTACTCATTGATACAAGAGATTTTACTTGTTTGCTATGTAGTCAAAGGAAGATATGTCTATCTTATGCAAATGTTATTCAAATTCCAATCAACTCTTCTATTTCAGCATGGACTTATTTATGCCAAAGTGTTTCCAGTCACAAGTTGGAGATCCACTCACTCTAGGGATTATGAGCCAATCTGTTTAGCTAATCATTTTAGCAAGGGTTAGCTGCCCATCAGCCTCCTAAGTAGGCTATAGGCTTCCCCAGAGCATAATTTGTGAGTAAGGCATGTGTACACTGGGTGGGCTGAATACAAACCCTGACTCCCATGCCAGCGAGAACGAGAGGCAAGAGAACAGAAACGAGAACAGAAACACAGAACAGTATTTCCAACTCCTATTCTTTAAGACACTTATTTTCATATCCATGAAATTATTGATCTTTCATTGAATGTATTCAAACTCCACGATGGCTTTAGGAGCCTGGGGCTCTATCGCTAATTTTCCACTGGATGGTTCATTAAAGTATAAGCCGAATGTTACCTGCGAGTCCCTTCCAGCTCCAAGAGAGGATAAACTATGTCCGTTATCTCATTCGAAATCTCACCGCAATTTGCGCTTAGAGCTTAAGTGGCTGACTTGAGACCACACAGCTAAGGGGTGAGGAGGAAGGCAGATGCAAAGTGCTAGACTTCTAGGTCAGCGTTAGCCTACAGAAAGTGAGGGAATCACAGGACATTGCTCCGCTCCTGCTCTCTGTGTACTTTATCATGTTCTATGAATTGGCCAGGAGTTACCCTTGTGTTAATCACTCAGGGACTCAGATAGATGAGTTTTCTGGATGAGTTTCTGGATTTTTAAAAAAATGATTCCTAAAGTAGAAAACATGAGATATGGTAACACACGTTATTTTTGAAGATGTCCACATGAAAACCATATGCCACACTTCTACTGACATTTCATTGGCAAAAGCAAGCCACCAGTCATGTCTCACTTCTCTGTGAGCTGGGAAAATACAATCTTAGTTTGTACTAGGAAAGAGAGAACTGTTCATGAGGACATCCCTAAAAGTAGCAGTATTTTAAGATTCTCCAGGAGTCCTCTTTTTATTACTTTTTTAAAAAAAATTTTCGCACTAACTTTGAACTCCTAGAAGCTAAGGATTGTGCTTTGTGCATTTCTAAATTGAATACCACGATATCCAGCATGGAGTAGATGCTCAATAGATGCCCACCAAATGACTTAGTAAGTAAAAGGACAAAGATTCTTTTCTAAAAGAAAAACCCTTCCCACTGATAACCAGAAATATCTATATCACCTTTTCATATTTTTAAATCAAGCTTCAGGACGTAAGTTTCAACCCTAGTTGGTCTTCTAATGCAGTTAGGAAGATACCCTGAAGGTATGCTCAGGCCTGACTTGGGTAACTGCATTTCAGTTCTCATTGTTAAAGTTCTGACATTACAGCAGGTGCAGCTCCCTGTGTGCAAGTGGAAAGGAGAGGCTAGGGGAAAAGCAGGCAAGTAACCAAGCAAGCTCCAACTGTGCAGAGTAACTCTCAGAGCGTGGCCCCCCAAGGGCAGGGAGGGACCTGAATTATGCAAGGCAACAGCCAGATCTGTTGAGACCTGAGCTCCAGCTCAGTTTGAATAGATGCCCTTAGACGGGCTCCCAGAATGGAATGCTCTATTTTCCATGGTGACAGTGCCCATGCCAAGTTTCTGGGCTGTGGAGAGGCCACAAAATCAAATAATATAGCTACAAATTTAGAAGACAGCACAGGCCCTGGATGGCTGCTAAAGCATAGCAGCCACAGAAGCTGCCAGAACAGGATGAGTAACCAATAGGCTGTAATCTGATATACTGCTCATTTATCATTGCCCTTCATGTTCTAACATATGGCAGGGATCTTTATCTTTGGCGCTGTAGACAAAAAGATTAGTGCATGGCCATGGGCACACATGCAGTAAAACTCACCAAAGCTTGTGGCTTGCTGAGAGAGAGCAGCATTAACTTAGTATTCTGTGCAGAGTGCCTCTGAGAACGGGGCACTCATTCTCAGGCATAAAAACCAAGTTGGACTGTTTTCCATTGATAGTGGTGATGGTGGTAAGGTGGGTCTGGCATATGTGGGATGAATGACGTGCAGATTTTTCTTTAAGGGGAATTTGGGACCCCCAGGTGACTGACAGATGGCACTCTTGCTGGGTTGGGGTGCAGTACTCTTCTTAGCATCTGCATCTAAAGTGTGCTGGAATTATGTGGGGTTTAAGAGAATCAAGGTGATACATAACAATTATGTATGTAGAGAAAGGACTTTTGCTCTTTCTTCCAGTCATTTTCCTTGAGCTAGTTTCAGAAGTGTTAGGACTCAGCAGCCTGAGGTTAATGACAGTTCAGTAGCTAGTGGGCCCAAACTTTCTTCCAACAGGCTTTTCTGGGTTGCTTGGGCAACTCCTGAGTGGTCAAGATATGAATTTGACATTGAATTCTTACAGAACAGCAGCCTGTAACATTTGAGGGGTCACCTACAAAATCCTATATAATGCTACAAAAACAATATTATCTTTAGGAGCCTTCAGAGTCTTAAAAAACAGTGTGAGTTTCACTTTTTTCCAGAGACAAAGGATAATCTAGTTCCACTGACCTGTTTTCAGTGAGCTCCCAAGGATAATAGACATTCTCATCCAAACTGTCTTATGCATTGGACTTAGTCTTGTCTTTTTTATGCTTTCTGAAAAGAGACAGAGTCAATATTTTGGACCATGTCCATCATTTATGATCTCCATCTCCATTTCTTCCCCTTTTCCTTCTCTCTTGCAATACCATCTCTCTTGGGTTTATTGACTCATAGGCTTCAGTTTGTTAGTATACACTGTAGAATGTAAAATGAAAAAGACTTTCTACAGCCACACAAAGCACTGTGTCAACTGTCAGAGACGAAGCCAGAAGAGACCTCTGGCAGGATGTGATTCCAAAGAGTGTCAGTGGCACATTTATGAAGGTCAAGGTGATTTGGAAGGGACTGCCAGCCCCAGAGTACTTCTCCATCAATCTGACAGGAAGAACACAAAATTCTACCAGAGATATGTTTGTGTAGGTCAAGGTTTACACATCCAGGGGTTCCCAGTTATAAAAGAAATAGTCTGAGAAGATTAGGATTCATTCCTCCAGATAGTTTCCTAGATAGAGAAGTGAGTTAAGAGAAATATATATATATATATATATATATATATATATATATATATATATATATATATATATATATGACAGGTTGTTCTGTCTTCTACATAAAGCTAATGGTGATAAATGCCTCTAGAGAGGAGGAGCTAGGAAAATAGACTAATTATAACTGTAATCACAACCAGATTAAACTTTGGGATTTAGTGGATGGCTGCAAATACCCAGACAGGTGTGGGCCAATTCAATAACGCCATGATCCTCAGGAGATCCTGGGTGAAACCCTTCCTGTCTCTTCTGGTTTTTCATGGTGGGGACTGACCACTGGCAAACTGTGGCTTGTGGGCATATCTTGTCAGTTTTTGCTTCAGTCTTCACATGATATTTTCCTCCTTTTACAAGAACATTCCAGATACCTTGTAGAAACCTGTTTACACTTGCAAAGACCCTATTCCAAATAAGGCTATATTCAAGGGTATTGAGGGTTAGAACATTAACATATTTTGCCCTAACTGAGAAGAATAGCAACAAGGTGCATGGACCAAAGAGTGGATCATTCAAACTGAAAATACAGTCAGGCTGTGTGTGTATTGGTCAATTTTCTTGTCCCTGGAACAAAATATATGAAGAACCTCAAGGAAGAAAGTGTATTTTGACTCATGGTTGCAGAGGTTGCAGTTCATGGTTATCTGACTTCAAGGCAGAAACATGGTAGAAGGGTGTGATGGAAGAAAGCTTCTCGTGACGCTTCAGCTAGGAGAGTTGGAAAGAAAGCTAGAGAGAGGAAGGAGCTGGGAACAAGACATACCCTCCAAAACCATGCTTCCTTCCAGTGACCTATTTCCTCCAACTTGGTCCTCTTTGGAACACCCCATTCAATGAATGAATTCATCGATAGATTAATCCATGGAAGAGGTTAGGACCCTAAGATCCAATCACTGCTAGGCCTCTACCCTGAACATTGCTGTATTGGTGGTTAAACCTGTATCTGTATTAGGGGACATTTCATATTGGAATCATAGAAGTATGTTCAACAGGAGCCAGAGGTGATGAACACAATAGCATTTCCAATAGTCAGCAAAGAGATCGCAATAGCTCCTGCTAGGCCAAGAGAAGAGGGCCCCCTTCCTCTGATGACTGGGTGCCAAATCTTCTAAATATTTGGTTTCTTAGCTGCCTCTACTCTTTGGGGAGAAGGGAGGAAAAAGAGGAGAGACCAGAAACACTAACAGATAATCTTTACTCCAAAAAGATGAAATTAAATGGCCAGAGACCTTAAAACCAGAGGATTCTGGATTACTGTCAACTAGTAAATTTAAATTCTTCTACTCTCTGCTCCACCTCCATCTTCATGTATAGTCTTTTTTTTTTTTTTTAGGTTTTTGGAGACAGGGTCTCGCTTTGTGGTTCAGGCTGGCCCTGAGCTCAGCCTCAAACTCACATCACAATCCTCCTGCCTCTGCCTCCCGAGTGCTGGGATTACAGGCATGAGCTACCACGCCCGGCACTGTGGTATGTGGTACTGGTTGCTGCTGGGTGTGGGTCTCCACACCCAGTATTGTTATATGGTTACCAGGGAATCGAACTTCATGTATAGTCTTAAAAGCAGAAAATTAAACTCTCTCCACCTACGGCCACCCCATACTGAATTCTTCTACATCTTGAGCAAATATTTATTGCCAACAGGTGCCAGATGCTGGTGTCACTGGGGATAATAAGGTGGACAAGTCTGGGAAGCCCTATATCCTCATGGAGCCAACAGTCTTCCTTAGCTTTGGGCTCTTATTGTAAGAACAGATGGATTAACCATCCCCTCTGTGTGTGGGCCTCTGAGGACCTCTCCCTCCTCTGGGGCAGCCTTTCATTTCTCCCCTAGTTTTAGCACACCCCAGCCCAGTTCTTCAGGTAAGAATTCAGAATGTACAGGCATAGGTGGTTTCAGTCACAGCCTGTTGGGTTCTGAGTAGATGCTTGCTTTTCTTGTCTCCTTACTCAGAATGCTCTGAAGAGGACAGCTTCCGCCTGTCACTCTAACCGCCCTCCTTCTCCCAGAGCCACTTAGGTAGTACCACCCACTTTAACCAGATTTTGGAGTGGTATTATTAAAGCTACTTTCAGTTACAGCAGTGGATTGTCAGATCCTCATTTCTACCTTCTAAATCTCTCTGGTACATATGTCTTGCTCCAGGACATTTTCACAGATGTTGCTTCCTGCTGCCTCTCACTGGTCCCCTCATCCACAGTGCCCCTGCTGCAATCCAGTGTCTATGCTGTCGCACAAGTGCTTTTTCTACAAAATGCAAACTGGATCATATTCCTCTTTTCAGAAAAAAAATTCAATGTTCTTCCCCTGCTTACATGGTAAAATCCTAACTTTTTGGGTTAGGAACTCACCCTGGACATGGGGAATTCTTACAACACCTCAATTATATCCAGCTGCTTTTGGTCTTCAGAGCTGTGTACTTGGCTCATCTTGCCTTGCTGTGGCTTGGAAACTCCTCTTTGTACTTGATCTCCTTTATACTGATGTGTGGAGCTTTGCTAAGAATACTTGATTCAATGTTCCCATGGCAACTCACCTTTCTGAGTGGCCATTGTTTACTAGTTTGTATCTCGCATAACTTCCATTCTTCATCTGTTCCTTTCATTAATATGTGTTAGGCACCTACTATATGCTAGTCATTGAAAATAGCAACATTTAGCAACACTGAAAATAGGTAACATTCTAACATTTGAAGAGCTAATATTTTAGTGAGAGAGATACATGATCAACTTAGAATGCACAGGAAACTCTGAATGTTTGTGTTAGGAATGGAGGCTGCTATGGTTTGGATATCTGTGCCCTCCTAAAATTGGAATGATGAATCCTAATTCCCAATGCTGTAGTGTCCAAAGGTGGAGTATTTGAGAGTTGACTATTTCTTTTTTTGGTTTATCTGAAATTCCCTCTTTTCCTCAAATTCTTCTTGCATTTTTCTGAAGTAGATACTATACTCCCAAGAAAGATTTCACTTCTTCCTTCTTTTGTGTCTCAGCTCATCATTATCTTTTCTTCCATGACATTTACCACATAGCAGAGCTCTGATTTGTCCTATCAAAGCAAACCATTGGCCCTTCTGGGGAACAGGAAGGCATCCCTTATGGGTATGTCTCCTAAGTAAGGGAGACTGGAAATTCCTTGTGACCACACATAACAGCACCTTCATGACTAAGCCAGGGCTGAGCCAAACAACTCCTGCACAACAGAATCGCATTAATTTCTATTTCATCAAAAGATTCAAAGAAGGCAAAAATGATACATGTGCGCTCCTGTGGAGAGCCATTCTACATAAAATTTGTGAAAAATCATATTATAATTAAAAGTATGACTATAGCTGTCTAAGGCCCAAAGTCACCCTGCCTTCAAGCTGGCTATCTCCTGAGGAAACAACTCCATTTTGCTTCTGGTCATGAGTTGAGGCCTCAGTGGTTCCGTAATTCTTGATGCTCAAGGGCAAGAGAACATCAGCTGAAGACATCCTGGTTCTTCAGAACTGAGGAGTATAAAAAAGAGAATAGTTTCACCTGGAGGAAAGACAACTTCTTTATTAGCCTGCTACCTTGTCCAACCTACTATTATAAGAATGCTTTCTTTATTGCCTTTCTCAACATAAGATCCTCATCAGCTTAAGATCCACATTAACACAACCTAGGTCACCCGATGGTCCCTGCAGTTATGGAGTGAACCCAATAAATAATGGTTAGCTTGGAGAGTCTTTGCACACTCAGAAGCACCAACAACCTGGCTCCTCATACACTTTGAAATTACACAAGTCTCTCTGTCTTTTTTCTTTAGCCCCCACTGTCTCCCTTTCTAGCCATTTGGAGGACTGATCATCCTCCTAGAGCTCCACGTGAGGGAACACCGGTACATGTGCATGACAGCTCAGAGGAGCACAGTGGGGCCCTCAGGCCCTGAGATGAGACAGAGAAGTCTGTGTTAGAATCCGGATAGACAGTGCTGTTAGGATTTGCCTGCAGGGCATCTCCATCTTTCCATTTGTGTGTAGCTCTTTTCTGCCGGTGGGCAACTCACTCTTTCAGGGGTAGTGGGGGCAACTGGTTTGAATAAGTCTTGATGGTTTCTCCTGCGTTCAGTAACACATTATAAAGTGTGCTGTATCCCTGTCATTCCACCTTTAAAACTAACAGTTGTGTTGTTTGAGAGCAGACAGGTGCTTTCAGGATATTTAGTCAGCCATGTTGTAGGAAATGGGTCTTTATGCATTTCTGTCTCCCCTTCCCAGACTCTGAGCTTTAGAAACCCATGTCTCTTTAGCTCTAGTGCCTATCATAATGCCTGGGTTACGATAAGATATAAAGTACTACTGAAATACTCCTTCAAAACACTGCCAGAGCCTTCCTAATCACACAGCATAACAGATACCCCTTAGTCTGAATGTCTGACTGTTGTCTTAATATAATATGTATTTTCTGATTTTATAATTTTATTAGGAAAAAAGGGGAAAGAATAATTGAGATTTACTTCAGGTTTAGACTATGGCTTCTAACCTGTCATCTGCCCTGTCATCTCTGAGGAACGGTCAATGATGGTTATTACTATGAAGCTAAAACCTACAGAGAACTTTTTAGAAAGTTTAGTCCACCAGGTGCTTGGGGATGCAATTGGCATACATATCTTAAGTGCTTATATTACATTGATCACTTTAGGGAACCAGAATCCCTTGCGCTTTTCTAGTTCAGATATCCTAATCTGCCCTACATTCCTCATTCCCCAGAAAAATTAAGATTCCCTGAAACTAAGTCACAGGAATTGGCAGGATTCCAAGGTGGTATTATTGCCAGGCTAATAGTGCTTAATAATCAATTAGGCTTATTCATTAGGATTATTAACCCTCTCCCCCCAGTATTACCTGCAGTTAGCTGCACAATGGCAGACAGCTGCTTTCCAGATGTTTTCACAAAGCCATCTTATGGCTTTTCCTCAGTCTAACGAGGCAGGCTATGAAGATGCCTGAGGTGGGGAGAGAGGAGTTGGATCGTGAGTGGAAAGATGAAGATGGGGAAAGCAGTGGCTCAGCACAGTCTCCCAAACAGAAGTTGTCTAAGCCAAGTCTGCTGTCCATTAGTGTTAGGTTTGCTGAGAACATGGTGTCCAGACTGATGCAGACAGGATGCACCCAATGTGTGAGCATCTCTGGCTGGGGGAGATGATTACGGAAAGAACCCCTCCCAGCAGGGCCCCCTGCTGCCTGATAGCACATTCCACCCCTAGAGTGGAATGGTGATGGATCACAGGGTGACACAGGGTGCTTCTCCAGTGTCTAGAAAGAGGGGACTGTGAGGGACTGAGTGAGCCACAGTCACATCACTTGTGACCTAGTGATAGTTTTCTAGAACCTAAAAACTTAGCCTAGCACTTTGGTTACATTACAGCCTGCGGAGCACAACCACTCTGTACCAATGAAGGCATTTGGGCAGGTTGAGCAGATTGCAAAGCCCAGATCTGTGCCCTGCCTGTGCCTCTGGCCGAGTGCAGCCTCTACATCATGGAGGGCAGACAAGGCTGTGCTGCTTCAGAACCACAACTGCCTGTGGAGTCTCAGCCCCGGCTGCCTTTCCAGAGCTCCCTTCCCTGCTTCTGATGGAGCAGATGGAGAGTGGGAGTGAGCAACCGGCTCAGGCAGCCGCTATGCCTGGGTGCTGGACTTTCATAGTAATTATCATAATAAAAATAAAATTGTCACAGTGAGCGCGGCTTGCCAGGTGTGCATTTAACCCTCGCAGCAGCCTGACTAGCATCGTAGCACCAATATTCCTGTTTTACAGATGTAGACAAAGTTCAGAGAGTTTAACCACTTATCAGACCAATGATATAAATACAGAATGACAAATATTGTATATTTTCCATTATTATTTTATAAGATAATAGAAAGGAAATATAGAAACAACATTTATTCAATACTTGAATCTACTGGTTGCAATGACACCTGTCCGAGAGGCACCAGAGTGGTCAGAATGGAAGCAAACAGTCAGCCCAGTGAAGCTCAAGGTAAACTGGATTGCTTCAGTCCAGATTCAGGATATACAGTTTTTTTTTTTTTTTTAAATTTTTTTTTAGGTTTTTTGAGACAGGGTCTCGCTTTGTAGTTCAGTCTGGCCCTGAGCTCAGCCTCCAACTCACATCACAATCCTCCTGCCTCTGCCTCCCGAGTGCTGGGACCACAGGCGTGAGCCACCACGCCTGGCACTGTGGTATGTGGTACTGGTTGCTGCTGGGTGTGGGTCTCCACACCCAGTATTGTTATGTGGCCACCGGGGAATCGAACCCGGGTCCTTGCGCTTGCAAGACAGGCGCCGGAACCACTGAGCTAACTCCCCGGCCCCCCAGGATATACAGTTGTTAAAAAGGTGTACAGTCAGGTTTCAAACGTGATCGGTTCCTAATTGGACGTTTACTGCCCTGTTGTACAAAAATGAGTTTTGACCTCAACCCTGGTTCTTTAAATTTTACTGTTTTGTGATTATGGTGGACAGAATGTTTAATGCTGTTGTAAATGGAAAGGGGATTTTTTGAGCCAAGGGTTTGTGAGCTTCTATGTGTAAGGCCTGGTAGAAAATAGGGGAGCGTGTTTATAGAGGGCACTTTCTCTCTGTTTCTCTACTGTAGTATTGTTTGCCTTGCCTGCCTAATAGCAAGATAGCTCCTGAGAAGAGAAGGTTCAAACACCAAAAGGGCTAGAGAACCAGGAAAAGCCATGGTGTGCATTTCAGAGACGAAGCCCTTGCCTCAAGGGTACCCTTTAGGCTTTGCTTCCTTGGGAGATGCCTGGTTCTTTTCCAGGGAGCAGGCCCAGGAGAATGTGCCCCAGGCTCCCTTTTCACTGGAAAAATGCATTTTGTTTGTAACAAACTCTTCAGTGAAAATGTGAAGCCTCAGGGCTGTGGGGCTGTGACCCCCATAGGGGAGCTGCTTGAAGCCCTCCCTTGTGCAATTTGCCTGGGCTCCAGCATACTCCCAACTTGCACACTCCAGGAACTCCCATTACTATCATTGCTGAGAATGCTTCCCTCAGTCACCTCTATACCATTCCCCTTAACATGGTCAACACAGGAGATGACACATTCATTGCTGGAATGAATTACTAAAGGACTGATTCTTCTGTGGGCAGCAACGCAGAGTTCAAGATATGGAAAGATGCTTCATACCATATCTCATGACATTATCCACTCAGTATCTATTAAGCTCCTTTACAGACAACACTGAAAGACACAACACAGCACAAAACAAAACACGTTTCCTACTCCTAAGGAGGGGAAATTGAGTGAGAAGGCAATTGTTAACTTGATAGTCGTTTCTTAACTCAGATCTCTTTCCCCTAATTTGCTCGTCAGGAATTTCCCATTTTTCAAGACTATCTTCAAATGCTTCCTCTTCCATGAAGTGGCTCCTTTTTCCAAATTGCCTGATGTATTATATTTGTTTCTGAAAGTTCATCACCCCCTATTGCAGCCTGTACGCTTCTTCAGAGCATGCTTAGCATGGC
>PVIR01023851.1:0-26738 GCA_004026965.1 Petromus typicus
CCACCAGCAATGTTTTGAAAGAAGCAATATGCTCAAATACATTACAGACTTCAAATACATACTTTCACCCTGGGATTGCATTTTACTCTCTGGATTGTTGAAAGCTCTGTGCCTATTTTCCATTGATAAGCATTTGTATTGATTGGAAGGAGGGAGTACAGTGTTCATTACAGAGCCACTAGCAGTATAATTACTGAGCGGCCTGAGTGCTGGGTGTATTAGCAAGCATGCTCCTCTTTAACACTGTGTAGCTTGCGATGCCAGTAGCTCCGTAGAATATATCCTTTGTACATGTAATTGCTTGCAATTAGCAGCTATCTTTTCTTTTTCACATATCAGAATTCTGATATTGAGAATGTATCTAATAGATTTCTTACCATTCATAAAAATATTTAATTGCAGAAATCCATATAGTAGGATTTGCTTCTTTTGAGGCTTTTGACTAATGTGCAAAGGCATGAATTTCAATCTAGGGTCTGTCTTATGCTAATTAGGTGAACTTTGAGAAATTTCTTTGTCTTTTTACACTCCAGTTTTCCCAACTGAAAAATAGGGGTAATAACATATTTCCAGAAACATTTAGGAAAAATAAATTCTATGTGCAAAAGAAATCAATATATGAAAAATAGTAGCTGAAATGATCATGAAAATTATGTCATATGAAATCAGTCCATCCTGAATATAAGCTATTTTTCTTTGCAGCATTATCATTTCACTGCTCACTTAACATTCTGCTAAACTTCTCTGAAATATTAATAGAAATCACTATTGAAGTGGTATAGACTCTCTCCTAAGGACATTTAATGTTCCTGCTGTTCAGCTTCACCTTACAACTACCGGATGCACTACACTGCCCATTGCAGAACTCCTCCCCCCCCATGATTGTATTTCCAGTTTATTTGTCAAATCATCTCAGTTTCATGTTGCTAAAAACCTGGATGTGAATACAGTACAACTTGAGATTCTTGCTCACTGGGCAACTGACTGGCTCGCAGCACTTCTGTGGAAATGCATTAGGTAGGAGAGGGAAGAATTTGCCTGTGGGTGCACAGATGCAGGATCTGGGTTCCTGCAGTTCATCTCTTGCATTTTGAAGAAACTCTGACTGTGGAATTTATGGAAGTGTCAATGGTTCTAATGCTTTCTATCTTAAATTATCTATTTAGTATGAATTTCTGCTCTAACAGAGGTCCAGCAGACACTAACTCACCCTGTAGAAGTTAGCGGATCTGGACCTTTGTTCTAGCTCTGCTCCTCCTTTGCTCTGTGAGCTATATAGCTGGTTGGCTTTTTGGAGCTTCAATATTTTTCATTTATGCAATGTCTGTAATCATAGCTACTATTTGGCTCTTATGAAGGGGAAGTAATTGAAACATAAGTAGCCAACAGTATATCTTCTCTTTTTCAGGTGATAAAATTTATATTTATGTCAGAGATCTCCTTATTCTCTCTTAGTAATAGAGTGTGGACCATACCTGAGAACCACATCAGCTTTAGCATATGTCTGGCAAAAAATGATATTTTCTACTCAAACTACAATGCTTGTTATATACACTGACAAGATTCTGAGAAATACAGTGGAGGCAAAAGCAAATATTTTAAGATGTTTCCCTTCTTCACATCGTATGATAAATAATGCAGGGCAAGTCACTCAAGATCATTCCCTTAAACAGAATCATCCTTCCCTCACCTGAAAACATCTCACCTGAACTCACTGCAGGGAGAAAGTCTGGAACTTCTTATACAGATTCTGCCTTTGGAAGTGTACCAGAGCAATCCACAAGTGAGACAGAATTTCAGGTTCAGAATTAGGTGGGATTTGAAAGCTGGTTTAGGCTATGTAGAGATTTAATTGGAAATGGAAAAGAATGATGATAGAAAGATACAAGAGTATTGGATCAAGCTGGGTGTTTTAAGGTAAGTTGTTCAGAAACTTTAACGCAATGTTGGATGCTTCCATTGAAGAAGTGATTAAGTCTTTCAGAATTTCCAGAAGTAAAGTTCTTTGTGACTTTTATTTTCTTAAGCAAGAATTCCCTAGAAGGAGAGAGGGACAAAGACAATGGAAGAGTAAAATAATTTCAAATGAACATCAATGTCTTTGTTCGAGAGATTTTGCAAAGAGTACCCTAAAACACTGGAAAGCTCAAAACAATAATTTTTAATAGGGACATAAACACAGACAGATAGGATATATCTCTTAATGCATGTAAATGTTAACTTATTATTGCTTTAAAACTAACAACAAAATGTACTATAAAATAAAGGTTTATTGTATTTTTTATGATACTGAAATGGAGGAACATTTATCAATAAGGAACATACAAAAGTATCCCCCCATAAAGGAGATAATGGGAAAGTATTCTGGGTTCCACAGAGACAAATGAACAAGAAAATAATAAATAAAATGAGGAAGGATTGGAGAAGGTCATTTTTCAGTATGGACAGTATTTCTTTGAAGTTCCAAAAGTAATGTGTGGGAGAATGCTTTCTACCCCTCTTCTCTGTGAATAGAAAACTCCGAGAGAAGATGTTCTTATTGGTATATGTATATTAGATTATAATTATATTTATATAAGATGTGTGTATGTACAGTCCCGAATTACATAGCACAAGGTATATGTTCTGAAGGGTATTAGTTGATTTTGTGATTGTATAAACACCAGAGAGTATACTTACACAAATTAATGTGCTTGTACACAATATCACAAGGCACTAAAATCTTTTTGTATGTGTAAAACATGTTGGTGCAGTTGTCTTTCTAGACCAAGTTACACAGACATTCTTACATTCTAATTATCTCATCAGATATTCACTTTAAGTAATAGCAGTGCTATATTCAAATAGACTTTGTCTAACTTGATGCTACAAAATTGTTAAAGGCATAGAATTTATTAATGTACGTACATACAATAATTTGTCTAATGTTCATAGGTTTAGCCACATGAATAATCTTTAACATGAATGTCTTGCCTAGTGAAAGTATTTTCATGGCTCAATCATGCCAAGGAGGGATGCCACTGTAAGCCAAATGAATTTGGTAGCAAAGAGATTCAGTAACTTGTGAACAGTTTTATTTCAGCAATATATGCTGCTACATTTTTAAAACTAAAGATCAAAGAATTGAAAAATAATAAGCTAGGTGTAAAAGTCTAAATCCCAGCAGAACATAAGGACAGAAACTTCCAAGTAGTTGAAATATTACCTGTCTCCTGATTTAATTTTTCTGTATCCCTTTGTTCACCATGCCCATTGCGTTGCCTCATTTTATTCCAAGAGTTCTGTCTACTTTGGGCTTCTTTGGCAACTGATGCAGAAGAAATTCCTAGAAGAAATGGTGAACGAAAAAGCAAGATGCCCTCTCCATTGTCTGTACATTCCATGTCAGCACTGCACACAGGACAACAGAAAGAGAGAATAGCTCACAGTGTAAAATCTGATGCTATGCAGTTGAAGATTTGGAGGCAGTACTAAAATGAAACACTCAAAGATGAATATAAATGAGAGGGACTAAGTAAGAAAAAGACAATTAAGGTTGTCTAGACTGTACCATTCTCCATGATAACCACCTTATCTTTTAAGTGGAATCATTTTCCCAGCAGTTAGCCTATCATCAGTCATCAATTTTCAATAAATGTATTACTAGGATTCTTCAGAGGAATAAAATCAGTAGTATGCATATCATTATGAGGGGTCTTATTAGATTTGCTTGTCTGACCAGAGGCTAAACTTAATCCAAAATGGCCATTTGTAGGCTGGAGAACTGAGGAGATAGTAGCTACTCAGTCCAAAGGTTAGAAGCCTCAGAATAAGAGGATCCACAATGAAGCCCGGCCAGTGAAGGAGAACATAATACTGCTTGCCATGGTAAGCAGCTTTCTGCACCACACTTTCCTTTGGTTCGTTAGAGAGTTACTGCTCTAAGTCTATATTCATAGGTTCAATAATCAGGAATACAATATTTGCAGATAGTACTAGCAGGAAAAGAAAGGGGGCATTCAAGTATCACCAAGATGGTGCATGTGACAACTTAGTCTTTTTCCCACTTTTTTTCATCCAGGCCCCAAACTGTGGGGGTGTGCTGGCCACATTCAGGGCAGGTTTCCCCCTTCCCCATTTCTTCTTGATGAGTCATTTCCTAGCACATCTTCACATCCATATTTACATGTGTGTTTTCTTAATTTTCTAGCCACCTTTCAGTCTGGGTAAGTTGACAATCAAGATTAACCATCACAATGCAAATATCCTTAGTATTATGGCATCTTATTTTTTACCTTAAAAAAAGTAATATCAGACTAACACAGTTTTTCTACAATAATTTCATTAAGATCCAATTTTCACTTCAATATTTATAAAAATGAAATAGCAAACAAACCACCATGATGACAACTTGGGTATATCATGATAACTTGGAGAACAATCACGATCTTCAACATGTTATTGACTGAGAACAAAAGTTGCATTTATTTCACTTCCTAGTAAGCAAAGCTACTTCCCTTCTTATCCCCTTACTCACTCCATTATTTACAGTACAGTGAGACTTTTGAATGAAGGAATGGCAAACAGTTAATAAAACCTTTGATGGGTATTAATTACCTTCCACTTAATTACCTGCCATGTGGATCTTGTTGAGCTATTGATTACTGGCAAACATACATCCCACTGGGGATAAGTGAGATTTAACTTCATCCAAAGAATCAATTAGCCCAAGTAACATAGGGAGAGCTGGTGCTTCGCCTCAATAGCTGGGGTTTCTTGCCAAGAAGAGTAGATAAGCCATTTATTTGTTCATTAAAGCACAGTACTACTGTCTACAGGAGGCACGTGCCAGGTGTTGCTGAGATTAGTAAAATGTCAGTGTCATCAAAGATTAGCTACATGGTGTAGATGCAACATGGGCAAAAGGAGTCTTGTTTTTTGGGGTGCATTTAGAGTTGATCCTAGAAGTACAGTCCTACTACAGTCCTCTATTTCACAGTTATAACTAAACAACTTTATCAAATATATCTTCATGTATCTGTTATTTGTAATAATATTATTTTTTGCTGCATGACTTCTGGGATCACAAATTTTCTGCTATGTTAGATCATAAAAGTAACTTGTTTCCAAAATTTCACTTGGTAACTGACTGAACTGTATGTGTCTTTCTGTCAGAAAGCCAATAGAGGGGCCGGGGAGTTAGCTCAGTGGTTCCAGCACCTGTCTTGCAAGCAAAGGACCTGGGTTCGATTCCCCGGTAACCACATACAATATTGGGCATGGAGACTCATGCCCAGCAGCAATCAATATCATATACCACAGTGCTGGGCAGGTTGGCTCAAGCCTGTAATCCCAGCACTGGGGAGGCAGAGGCAGGAGGATTGCTGTGATGTGAGTTTGAGGCTGAGTGCAGGGCCAGCCTGAACTACAAAGCAAGACCCTGTCTCAAAAAAAAAATAAATAAATAAATAAAATAAAAGAAAGAAAGAAAGAAAGCCAATAGATGTATTGGGAAGGAAAGTGGAATAGGAAGAGAGAGAAAAATATATTCCATTGATCAGACCTGGAATGCCTTTGTACCTCAGAGGGTATAAAGGCTGATACTTTTATAACTTTATTCATTAAACTTCACATTAGAATTGCAAAGACCCCAAATTATAGAGTTTTCCTTTAGTATCCAGATATATTAAATTAATTCTGTAAAATACACTCTCTAGAAGTTAGAGAACAAGAAATAGAAGTGCACCCTGAATTGTAGGTTAGTGTTATAACTTTGTTCAATAAATTATGTAAAGTACACTTTTTCTTGGGAACGGTTGTACTAATGCCAAAACACAAAATAAGTGATCTATGGATTGGAAATTTGACAGTTTTCTTTAATGAAGAATGTGGTGTGTGTTCAATCTAACCAGGCCAATCTTAAATTCAGTATTACCTATACATAAGTAAAAGTTACCATTTTTCTACTAAGAAGAGTTACTAAGGTTTTCATTACTTATTAAATAACCATTATCATATTTTACTTCATGGGCTCTTTGTAATATCCATATGAGATACAATTATTATATATTTTAAGAAACTAGGAAAAGAGGATTAGAGATATGTAGGCAACTTGGCTAAAGACATCTAAGATTTTGCTATAAGATCTGTTAGACTTCTAATTCCACTTGTATTCTCTCTGAGTGATCTTTTAGCATGGACTTCTAGTGTGGACCCTGAAGGTAGAAAAGATGGCTTATTTTGGGGAAAGGTTGTACTAATACTGAAACCCAGGACTGGAAAAAGAATTGATATATGAACTAATAGTATGTGAACGATGATAAGGTCCATGACTGTAAGTAGTCAGGCCCTCTTTGTCTGTGGCTGTAGCAACCTTTGAACACCTAGAAGCCTAAGCATTGTGAGATCAATATCAGGATCCAGTTTTCTAGAAGGTGCCTTCTCTATTCTCTGTTCTTAAATGAACAGGTACTAATACAATTTTTAAAATAAATAAAGTAAAATAAAAGGGTTCTAAACCACATGGTCAAATATAATCACCGCAATGACCAAACCCTTGGAAACAATTTTTGTAAGCTTTCTGACTATGGCAAAATGCTTCACATCAACACTTTAAAGGTATAATTTGCTCACTGTTTCAATCCATATCAGCTGGGTCTAAAGCAGACATTTTCGCAGAAGAGCTTGGAAGAGCAAAACTGCTTAGTTCAAGGTGGCCAAGAACTGTAGCAGGGGAGAGTGCCAGAGATGAAACAGTGAAAGACCAACACAGCTCCCAAAGCAGCCCTCCATGGCGGATCCAGACACATTTAGAAATGTGCTCCACCCATTCCACTGGGTAGATCCCAGGCCAATCAAGTAGAAACTCCACCTTAATAGTCATAACTGGTCTCTTGCTATGTTGGTAAATATATCATTCACATAATTCAAATAGTATTGACAAAAATAGAACTGACTGCCCTGCTGGAAGGAATTAGTTAATATTAACCACTTAATTAGAATTATTTAGTTGAGCTAAAATAATAAGTACCTATGTCATCATAATTAGTGTTAATTGCTTCACTTTGATTGATAACTATCAAGTTCATAATTTTTCTAAGTTCTGTCACAATCTATGATAATAAAACCATGACCTTATTACAGAGAAGGATAATTATTATCCTTTTCACTCTTGTAATGGGCAATGATCCAATATCTTTTAAAGAAATACAAAAATATCTAGATGAAAGTAAAAAGGTCCAAGACTAATTTTTCTCTGATACATTTAAATTGATGTCTTGCTTCATTCTGACAATGATACCATGGATGTAGATTTTATAAGCATATTAATAACTCAAGACTTATCTTAAACTCACAGAGATGAGAAAACATATCCTCAGAATCATACTGAGATGTAAAGTTAATCAAAGCACTCTGAAGAGTGCTGCTATTTTCAGCAGACTTTTTTCAATGAGATTAAAAAGAGTTCAATAATAATCAATATTTCAAGAATGAAGTCTAAGGTCTTACTTCTCACATAAGGAATTCCAGTACCAATTCCAAACCTTCACTGCTTCATGTAGACAGAAGTGAAAGATTCTCATATAATAAGTGCACATATTCCCTTTATTTTTAACGGTGGTGGTTTACATTTTCTAAGGGGTGGAAAACTGTATAAACTTTCAAATGGAATTGTAGCTAAGAGATTTCTGGACATGAGATTTGATTCCAAATAGGATATTTTCTTAGGATGGAATTTTAAACACATTTACTTCATTAAGCTGGCATTGGATAATCATTTTAATCCTCCCAGTATGTGTTAGTCATCTTTCTCTTGCTGGGGAAAGACCTGATAAAAGACCTGAAGAAATAACTCATGAAGCTATCCTGTCTTAGAGTTTCAGGGGCATCAATCCATGGTAAGGTGCCTCTGTTGATTCTGAGCTTGTGATAAGGCAAACGATCACCTCAAAGATCATGTGGTGAAGCTAAGATGGTTGTTTTGTGATCAGCAAGCAAAGAGAGTGACACATGAAGGGTTGAGAGCTCCAGGGTCTTCTTCAAGTGTATGTTTCCAGTGGTCTAACATCCATTAACTAGGCCTTGCCTTCTAAATATTCCATCTTCTTCCATTATTGATAGGGTTGAGACCAACCCTTTAAAATAAGAACCTCTAGGAGACATTAATAAATACCAGAACCTCAAAGAAAGGACTTGTTACTCTTTGGACTTATACTTTTGTTGTGTGCTTATCTTAAGACTTTAAAGTTGAGTGACGATAACTTTCTACTCATTCAGATAGCAGTGTGTTTTCTGTAAAGTCCTTTAAAAGAACTCTGTTAAGCAAGAGATGAGGCTCTAAATTGATTATCTACTATAATTGTTAATGCTAAAGCTTTTAACTAAACCTTAATTTATGTGTTAATGTAACTTCAATAAATATTTATTTTTTTCACAAGATTTGTGAATGTGAGCAGTCTATTTAAATTACATTAGTGAGATATAGAAAGATCTTGAAGGACTTTGTCTTTAGAACTGAAGTGTGAATCTTTCATTTATAAAAGAAGACATTCATCAATGATACTCAGTGATTTTCCCCACACTCTTCTAGTGAATATTAACAATATTTGGAGGCATTTTAAGCTTGTCCAAATAAAAAGACATGCTTATGAATTATTCTGACCAGTATATCTGTGATGCTCAGATTGAGAAGCCCTAATACATGGGGTTCAAAACATATTCCAAGCTAAACCAAACTGATTTTAATGATTTGCCTTTCAGTCTTTCCAGTGATGTGAATAATCAAATATTTACCACATTATGTACATCATTCACTACTTAATAGATTGTCTACTAGTCTTTTGTCTAAGTAGATTGTTTTCCTTTATTGAAATCTTTATTGGCACATTACATATACACATCATGATTGCTTTCAACACTGAGAATTTGTATTAGTATATGACACAACTTAAGTCTCATTTTTTTCCATTCCCTTACCCACCCTACAACCCCTGCTCCCTATATGCATACATTTTGTTTCCTTTCTTTTTTATTGTAATCTCATTTTTCCCCTCGTTGTTTACCCCTTTTGACTTATACTTCAGCCTATCCTGGTAAACCTATGACACACATGTTGTTTTCCTCTTAAGCCAAAAGATGTAACTGTATGAGTTACTTTTGCTAAACTGAAACTTCAGTATTCAGGTTTAAAGAGTATTGGCACTTGGGATAAATATGTGGGTTTTGTGTTGCACCTTGGGCATTCACCACTAAAAGGTTTGCTTTTTAGAATAAGCTAAGAGAGTAGTTGTTGTTGCTCTGCCTTATTAATCATTTATTCAATGGAATCACTGCAAAATAAATATTTCCGCCACTCAGAAAACAGGATGATATGGAAATAATTTTTTGATTTATTTCATTGAGATAAGTTTTCCTTTACATAATTTTCTAATGAGGTTTATATCTTTATTTGTTGGTATGTTTACTTAGTTTTTGTAATTTGAGATTAGAAGGATGCCATCATGTTAATATTATAATTTGAGTAATGTTCTCTGAGAATAATACTCTGAGATTTGTACAAAATGGGCCCTCTGGTATTAGACCAGCAGAATGTCGTGGAGATGTCTGGCTGATTTTCAGAGATATAAATGTTAGCCCAAATCAATAAATAGGCATTTAATTTTTACTTCATGTCAGTCCTGTGTGTCAGCATATGCTTTCTCAAAATATTTCAGGAGGTATTGAGAAAAATATTTCTTTCCTGTATCTGATACTTTCAAAACCTGTGTTATTTCTCTAAAATTGTTGTTTCATATTCATGCAAAATTATGCACTTAGTAGTTGTGATAGTTGGGAGCCAAAATGTTCCTCCTCACCATTGTGTTGTGTGGAAGGCTTCATTTTGAGCTGATAGGTTCTTGGGAAGTGATTGGATCATGAGGCCTCTAACTTTATTAAGAATATCAATCTAATGATGAGTTTATTAGCTGAATGGGCTGCAGTGCCTCCTCAGAGGACATACATACCTGAGGGAGTGTATTTGCTGGTTATATCTTACCCCAAGTTCCTTTCTTTCTCTCACTTTTTCCCTTCCCCTGATATCATAAGGTAAGCTGAGTTGCTGCATCCCCCGGTCCCCCTATGAGGTTCTGGCTCACTGTGACCCCAGAAGCAAATGGAGCTATATGGCCATGAACTGAGACCTCTGGAACTGTGAGTCAAATAAACTTCTAATTAAGCTGATTTCTCATCAGAATTTTGTCATAGCAGTGGAAAACTTACTAACTTTGAACATCAATATGAAAGAAACACAATAAGTATTTATATATTAATGACAACCAAAAAATTAAAGTGTATAGTAGGATCTTTGAGTAACAAGGAATAGCAATACCAGTACCAAAATCATTGTCATTTTTAAAAATGAAATAAGCAAGGCACAGTACATGAAATAATAAAGAATATGCCACAATTGAGGTTGACCTTGGATATCAAGAAATGAATGAGATTTGTATAAAATGAAAGGCCATTAAACAAGATAAAATTAAAAGAAGTAAAAGGAGAGAAAATAAAGTTTTTCTGATGTTTAGTTTGTCTTTCAGGGAAAATATTCTGTATGACTCTTTAGTCCTTCTCTGCCTTTGATTAATAGATAGCTAATGGATAGATAATTATTTTAATAATTATATCAATATGCCAAAATAAAGGCATTTGTTGCATTGATTTTGAAGGAATATTATTGTATTGAGTTTTTGTATATGATCACTCTCAATGTAAGTGCCGCTCTTAGAGGATCACATTCGAAGCACCATATCCAGTATTGTCTTGTCATAAAACAGAGTATTTAAATCAGGTACGTTAGTTCTACTAGTGAATAAAATTAAAATTGCAGGTCTGTAACATAACATGTATCATATGTCTATTTTCTTATAATTCACTACATTACATTACTAATTTATTGTCCATGTTTTAAGAGCTATGAAGGATAAATGCAGAGCTATATACTACGGTGACCACTATATATGTAATTAAAGAAAGAAGGTTTGCTATTTAAAAATATGGCCACTTCTAAAGATAGAGGTTTATACAAAAATAAAGTCTTATTTTCCTGAGACTTTTTGATAAGAAGGCATTTTTAAAAGATGATCTACACAGAGCTCACAGTAGTTGCCTGTTTTTCCTGCAGAAAGGCAAAAAAAAAAAAAAAAAAAAGAACTTGCAGTTTTGAAAAGCCATATGGGAAGCTGTGGGACTTAAGTCTGAGAAATTAAGTAAGAAGTTAGAAAGTGTGTTTGGGAAATGATCAAGAAACCCTAATTATAAGGTATCTAATATTTAAAGAATTTTTGCACTGTGTTCTTATGTTACCAGCTATCAACATTTATATAATAAATTTCTTGAATTCTCCAAACATGTTCTATCCCAAAGTACACTAAATAATCACAAATTTCTTGTGGGAGTGATTTATACTCCCACGGGGTGAAAAGAAAAATTGATAAAAAGAGAAAAAGCAAAATTTCACATTGTGAAGAGCTGCAAACACAGGTTAAGATCACAATGAACTGTAGAGGGAGAGGCAGAGGCTGAGAAGGAGATGAGAGCTGGGTGGGAATTTGTGGAAACTGTAGAGAGGCTATTGGACTTGTTATAAAATGAAAATTTACATTATACTAATCCAAATATTTCAGAGTAATGACATAGAATATCATTAGAGTATACATATAGGACCTTATGTAAATTCATCTCTGGAATGGAGCTGATACTCATAATGTGAAATTAGATACCTCAGATACTCACCCCTAAAATCCTGCTCCAATGAAGTATTCTCAATGCAATGTTTTCTAAGCTCCTCTTTCTCTTCCTGTCATCTGAGTCATTTGTCTCGTGGTTGTGACAGTTACCAGTAAGTTTGATAGAGGAGGCTGACAGGTCTACCTTCCTGCGCTAACACACCTCAGCATTTTCTCTCTTGCCTCGCACCACACGAATGCTGCTTGACAACCGTATGTGCTCAGACAGTGAACTCCCTAGCACTAGAGAGGAGAGGAGTGACATTCCTCTTTGGTTCATTTTCTCATGACACTCAGTAAAATATCATCATGTAGCATGTGTTCAGTAAGTGTTATGCTGTCTGACTAGCATCTGACATATGAGGATCTGATAAGGTTCCTTCTGAATTTGATTTTTTTTTCCCCCTGGGAAAATGCATAGGCAAAATAGCACCCTTTTCGGTAGGACTGGAAAGATTCTAAATGGTCCCTTTTATACAACTGTTTTCTCAACTTTGCCAATCAATGTGTGGTTTTTTTTTGTTGTTGTTTTGTTTTTTTTTTAAGAGTGCCGTATTTCATCAGAATGGAACACATAGTATCTGCCTGACTTTGGGAAAACTTGAATGTCATTGGTAAATTGTGGTTTAAAATTTAGAAGAGGGTTTGATAGAATTGCTGCACATGGAAAGGATGAAAATGAACACAAAAGTCTCTCTTTTTCCAAATTTCAGACTGAGAGTTCTTTGAATACATGTGAAGACACCTTAGAAATTCCCCATGAGACTCAGTGTATTTCTAAACTGTTGAGTGTATGACTAAGTTTGAAAAACTTTGAATTAGCCAACTGCCATCTGACCTGGAGTACAGCTGTAAGGAATAGGATTTGGGCATATTCAATATTATGGGAAGGATGTGAAAAGTCTAAAGAAGTCTAAGAAGTCTAAGAAGTCTTGCTACATTATTCAGTACAGCGATAGGTGATTCATGGTTGCCAGAGGTCAGCAGGTAGCAAATGGCACCAAAGAAAGAGAAAGAATGAATTAGACAAAGAAGACAGGTGAGTGGGAACATTTGGTAACCAAATATTAGGAAAAACAATATGGACCCAAACAGTACATTAGATGAAATATCAAAGAGGTAGGGTGGCAGCAGTATAAATATGGTGATAATCAGACAATCCAATTTATAATTTTAAGATTATACTTTTAAGAAAACTGTAGCTTTAGGACACAAAGTTACTATGTTCTTTTCTTTCTTTTCTGGACCACTGATTCAAAAATGTCCAAGAGGTAAAAAGACACAGCAAGCTTGCAAGTTGGGCCCGTTTCTTTCTTCCCATGCTACATTATAGATTCACAAACTTCAGAAATCTCCACCTCTAACAACACATAAGTAACCCTAGCCACAGACCATAATATGCTTTACCCCTGGGGTGCCTGCATTTGTCTCCAAGAGTACACTCCTTTGATTCACCTTAATAAATCTGTTTATGCCTCTCACTGACAGACTCCAAACTGCTTTTCTAGGAGGAAAGTTGGAAAACCTATTCTGAGGAGGTGGTGGGTGGACTGAAGTTCCAATGCCCTCTTGAGGGGACCTTGGGGAACCCTGTTGGGCACCTAGCTTTTCTTTCCCTCCCCTTGGCAATCCCCGAGCACTGGCAGTCATTAACTAGGCTTCATGTGAGACTTTTATAATGACTTCCTGGGAAGACTCCTGGAAGAACTGCTGCTTATCCGCTTTGCACCTGCAATAGAAGGAAAGGGAAAAGTAAGATTATGGGGTTGGGACGGTGGAAGATTATGGTGGAAGCCACCATTTGTCTTTCCCTGTCTGTCTCTACTTTCAGTAACTTCCTGCCATAAGGTGGAGCTATATCCTATTCAGAGAAAAGTATTGGAGATAAGATCTGGCAAAAATCCATTTAAATCATTTTTCACTTGGCTTGTGGTTCATGATTTCAGAAAGTTAAAATGCATGGCAGCCACCCCCAAGCCCACCACCAACTGATGTAGAGAGAGTTGTTATTGTGGTGCACCTTGGGTTTTAATGTGGCGAAAAGAGGTGTGAAAGCAAGCAGGACCTTGTTTCTTAGCTCAGGGTGTAAATACAGCTTCAGGGGAAACTCTTTGAAGTGCTGAGATCTGAGGTGGAGGGAGTGGAAGCCCCCCTGAGGTAGTACAGAGAAACCCCAGGTATCTGATAGCCTTTGCTCTGGAGTAAATCCACTCAGCATCAAACGGCAGGTGTTGATAAACACAAATTTTAAAATGCTTTATTTAAAAGAGTAGGTAGTCAAAATACTCTTGCATTAAATAAGAGATTGCTGGATTTATGATGTTGGGTTATATTAGCCGCAGAGAGGTTTTGTTTCTCAGTTTGCCACTGTAAGGAGTAAGGCCATGAAAACCCCCAACTGAGTTATCTGTAAAACCATAGCATCTCCATGCAGAGGGGGAAAAAAAACCCTCGCCGGTCCCCTGAAGAGAGAGAGAGCTCTATGGGTTTCCTGATAACACATCAAGGGTAATCCGGATAAAGGAGAATGGCTCAGCAGGGAGTGTGTGCTGCAGGACTCCCCCGGCAGTGCTCTCTATCTGGAAATCAATTACAGGGCAAGGTATCCAGCTCATCGCTGGTTTGGGATTTTTTCAGCAGAGATTTGCATAGAAACCTTTCAAACAACTAAGAACTGTTGTAAAAGCCAAAGATAAGGTTGGACTTAAAGGAGAAAAAGGAAAATCTCCATCCAACATAGACTACTTTGGGGAGATATTTATTACTGGAGCATCCGTCTGATGGGCCAAACTGCTTTCTGCCTTTGGACTTATAAACTAGTCATTCAGTTAATGTGTTTATAACCCTGTGCTGCTTTTTATAGGCTAGTTCTCCCTTCTCCTCTAAAATCTCACCTCTCCTGTCTGAGTCATTTCTGGTTCTTCATAGTCTTGCGCGGTACAGTTACACAACAAACACTTTCTGAATATGTAACCGGAAGTCCAACTGGGAAGTCGGGACGGCCGTGACTCACTCCTTTCCTTTATGTAAGAGTCCTCTCCTCCTACCCCTTTGCTTTTTGTATCCTGATGAATGCGTGTTGGCTTTTCGCATGTGTTTTAGTTTTTGAAATGCGGCTAGGACCCTTTCGGGGCCCCCGGGCCTCTTGTTCTGCACTTTTGAAGGTCTTCCTGCTTTCTCTGAGGCAAAATACATCTCACAGACTTCGCCTCTTGCCACTCCCCTGAGTCCCTGAGACACAGCTTCAGCCTGTCAGGGGCCGTCCTTCCATCTAGAGCACCTGGGGTTTAAGGTGTAAGCAATTTGACTGTAATTGCTTCTTCCCAGCAGTTATTCCTTGAAGTGGTAAAGGGGGACATTTGGTTGGTTCTCTTTCCATCTACATAAATAGGTATTGGAACCAAACCCAAAGCGCACAGGGTATTTATCTAGAAATAAATGTTACCCCCCATGATGAGATGAGTTTTTAGCTATGCTTTTGTCTTGTTCTTTGTTTGGCTTATTTGTTAACCAAAACTTTACTCTATTTACATGTGATCCCTTCATTTGTCTAGATGGACTCAAGCACAGGTTTTTCTACTGTACTACCTGAACCTTGCATCTCGCTGTTGAACTGATTGTCTGATTGAGGCTTGCAGCTGCTATTTTTTCGCAGGTTGCAAGATTTCAGATAACCTCTTTACTATGTGTTTTTAGTTTTCTCAGACCTGCTTCCAGGTTTTGGGGAGAGAGGAGAAGGTACAGTATTCATGACAAGTATGGATGGGCATGTAAGTCATTTTATTTATTTATTTATTTTGAGATAGTGTCTTGCTTTTGTAGTTCAGGCTGGTCCTGAACTCAACATGTAGCCCAAATCAGCCTTGAACTCACAAAAATTCTCCTGACTCTGCCTTCTGAGGGCTGGGATTACTGTCATGAGCCACCACGCCCAGCACTGTGGTGTGTGGTTACCAGGGATGGAACTCAGGACCTTGCACTTGCCTGGCAGGTGCCAGAAACACTGAACTAAATCCCTGGCCCATCATTTAGTGTTTTTTATTGAATACCATATGTCATTTCAATTTTAAGGGTGGGATTATGAAGAGTGATTTTAGCATTCAACAAAATTTTAATGAATAACAAGGTATCTTCACCATACTTACATACAGCCTTACAAAATTTAGAAGACAAAAGCCAAGTGTAGTTATAGAAAGGCAATTGATGAAGTGGGCTAGAGTGTTTTCCTCTTCTGGGGTATTTGCCTTGCATGCCCATGTATTTCAGAAAATCTAAAAAAAAGAAAAATACATCATGCAGTAAGGAAGGTAAGTACCTGCCACAGGAGAATGCATGGGGGTAAGGAGGTCACACACCTGCCTCCCTTACTTTGGGTAGAAAATAAGCCAACCCATACAAAGTTATTGGCATGATATAATTGTGGCAATGATCCAGGTTGGCTTGATAAGTTTCACCTCCCAATCTGCTGGAGAAGACTTTGTTATTGTCACAAAGTAAGGAGAAAATTTTACTCCTTAAATATAATTTATAAGAGGCCATATCACTTTTTTAATCCAATGCCTCTCCACTATGGTACACACATTGCCTGCCAACCAGTGTACAGAGACAATATAAACACACTGATTAGTTTAGTGTTATTCCTTTGATGTCACTGATTTACTCTAAAAAGTATCCTTTCCCAGTAGACTACTCTTTTAACACCATTCTTGATAGGCTGACTGTCCAACTGAGCACTGAAGCAAACACCCTTGGAGAAATTAAAGTAAATTTTGTTAATAACAACAGGGAGGCAATAGAAAAATATGGACACTATTTTAAGAAAACCAAGACATACGATCACTGTTCTCATGTCATAGCCACGTAATCAGGTCCCTCTCATAGTTGAGGTGTTGTTTTCTAAGGTCTGATGGACTTTAGTTCAGGCTCCTGTCACGTTAGTGGCTAGTGCCTAGTTATCAGCAGCTGAAAATGTCATACATCAGAAGTCCAATCTGTATGTTAGTTTTTCTCTAGGCTTTTAAAGATAAAACCAGTGTATTACATGGTGAATCAAGCAATGCGCCACTCTAGTGGGAATCTGAGTGTGATCCGAGTGGAGGGGACAGAGCGCTGTGTGGAGAGTGTACTCATGTAGCTGACTCCTCAAGGTCGTGTTTCCAGCCTCCTCGGAGAAGTCACACAAGAACAAGGCAATGCTCTTGAATGGACAGTTTTGCTGTTCCCTGTACAGAACCTCAACATGTTTGGATCACCTTTGTTCCGTACTGTACCTCTGGTAGTCCCTGGCAATTCCAGTTAATTGAATGCCATTTCATCCTCATTTACTAATTATCTTTGTGCATAGTTATGTGTGAAGTGATTTTCCTAAATAAGCATTAGAGTTACATTTTTTTCCTGAGGTTTGGTGCATGTGCATCAATGAGGCATCGATAAGGAGCATGTGTGCTTTATCCTGCCATGTGCAAGAGAAGAATACGGTCAATTATGATAGTGAAATTTACTAAATGTGATGATAAACACTTTTAAAAGCAGCTCAACAAATGATTATGGGTTTCACACTTCTGCTAATTGCTTCAATTCCTGACTGAACAGAAAAAAAAAATCTTCCACTTGTTTTAGTATTGTGGGGTATAGATCTCCAGAAAACATTATAAATATCCTTGAAATATGCCTCACCACGCACTTTACCCTTTGATTCTGGCCTCTATTCATATTCATTTGCAAAGGCTTTTTTCATTTTTTAAATCTTCCTGTAGCAAACTTCTATGTATATAATCATATATGACCTGGTGTTCTATTTATTTATGTACAGTTCATATGAATGTCTTTCTGACACCAATATTCTCCCTTATTTCAGAGTAATGTCTGCATTTTCAAATTTTTTAGGAAGTTTTGATTTGACTTTTATCTATTTTTTTCTTACCATTTTACCTATGGCATTCTCAGCTGACACATGGATGTCTCCAGGTAAGTTTTTATTTATGCCTTCACCTCACCCCTGAATGCTTCCTGTCCTGTGTTAGTTTCTTTCAAATTGTTTCCTGTGATCCATCACAGAGCTTATTTCATTGTTTTTGCAATGTGTGTTGATTTCTCAGGCTTTCTGCTCAGTAGTGCATGTGTTTTATGATGCCAGCGCATGTGCTGCTTTGCTGGCATTTTATTCCTATTGCTAGGGAGGGAAGAATGTAACTCCTGTCCCAAATCTATGTGAGAAGAAAAGAGGAACTGCAAAGAAGAAAAGAAGAGAAATGAAAGTACTTTTTACTTAGTTTTCCCTCCTCACATGCTGCATGTTGAAAACTGTGTGGATCAAAAATGATTTCTTTGCAGCAAAATACGGATATGTATCCCTAGACTGAGAAGTCAATTATCAAATGACATTAGCTCTGAATTTTAAGTGAGAGGACTTTCTTATCCTGTTTTTTATATCCATTCTGTCCATATCCAAACCAAGTGCTACATTTTCCTGTGTTCTTAGTTTTATTTCTCTTCATTAGTTTTCCTTCATCCTCTTCACCAGTTCCCTTCCTGCCTCAGGTATCTTGTTTCACACAAGCCTGTTGCATAGGTTCATGGAAAGCCAGGAACGCATGGGCTGAGGCACGGACAGCGTCAACCACACTGTTCAGTACTATTGCAGAACCAGTGATAACTGCTTTCCTGTCTTCTATCTGTGAATTTCCTTCTTATAGCCAATAATTTGTCGAGGGCAGGTGTGTCCTGTTTCTGCTGGCATCTTTCTTTAGGTCATCCAGACCAGTTTCCATCTTTTCTACTCTGCTCCGTGTTCCAGAAAGTGTCAACTGATAAGAAGTTCCAGCTGATGACAAGGTAAGGACAAAATGATACAGCACTGGTTCCCTGGCCATGCACCTGTGATTCATGTCACTCAGGGCTTCTTGTGTTTTTCCAAATGCTGCCTTATTTTGATCCTAGGTCACAGGGGTGGATCAATCTCTTTCCAGTTCCTAGCTACTGGGTACTACACCTTTTTTCCTTAGTCAGTGTCTTCTCTTTGGGCTTTCAAATATTCTATTTTCACTTTCATGTTTGTTTTTTAATGACCAGCACAAACTTTATGTTGAATGAGTAAATGCACTTTTATCCAAAATTATTTTTATAAACCATGATTCCTATTTAGCTTTCTAAGTTTTAGAAACTGTTAGGGTCAAAAAAGGAAAGTAGATCAGTGATTTCTACTGCTTCTGTCAAGAATACCAAAATATCACCATTCTTACAAGTGTTGCTTTAAATATAAATGTTGCTCTCTCCCTAGACCATTTCCCAACTGTGGCCTTAGAAAAGACATAACCTTTTAGAGCTAAAATTCCTTCCACTATATTGCAGAAATAGAAAGCTACTATATCATTTAAGTTAGTTCACTGCTAGAAACAAACAAACAAAAAAAAGTCAGCATTTTCATGCTTGATTTCATTAAAATATTTTGGAAAGAAAATGCAAATAAATGAAGAAAATAAAAGGATAGTCAATTTGAACGCTTGTTTGTGAAATTTTGTCAGGTATAGTATTTCATTTGGTGAGAGTGAATACATTTCTCTACTGTAAGCTTTCCTCAATTTGTTAGTGTTTGTATGCTTCTACTTTCAATGGAATTGTTATTTTGTTCTATTTAATTTTGAAAAAAATCATGCAGGCACGAATTTTCTCCACACACACGTGTATGTTTGAATGTGTAGTCTATTTGGTATTTGTCATAGTTTTATGTCTCTGATCAACTGTAAAAATTTTCACTTTAAATTTTACTGGATACAGAGGCAATTTCTAGTGTCTCTGATGTATTCAAATCCTGTCAAGCATTCTTTATTTTGGGACAAAATCACTGATGAATACCTGATAATGTTCTGCCCCAGTACTTAGGTACTTCAAGAGAGGATCTGACTTAGTGTTTTTATAGCTTATCTAACAATGGAGTATGTACAGAAATGTGAACTGAGTATGCTTAGCTTCCTTTTACTTTTATTATAAGTAGTAAAACTATTATATTTTATTACTGTATAGAAGACAAATCGCCATATAAATTCCTTACATGGATTTTTTGTGTTTAATTTAAAAGTAGGATTCACCATTAATTCTGGCCTATTTTCGCATCAGTAAAAAGTACATGACAATAATATTTACTAGAAGAGTTTTATCAAAGATTAAAAGACTTACTCACTGGTATTTAGAAAGTACTCAAAATATAGCAGATGTTTTGGTTCTAGGATCACATAGAATTATTCTGTATATCAAAAATGTATGTGTTTCTACTTTCTAACTATATTTGTAAAGACCATTCTGTTATAATAATCATCCTAAAAATTTCATATTTGATTTATACTTCCACCCAGTCTATATCTCCCATCACAATCATTCTTAGTTTACTATGTGTGCAATACATATTTGTATGTGTATAAAGACTGCAATTGTAATGAGGATAAATAGCCTTAAAAAAATGATAGCTTCAAAATTCTCTATCTCTTCTTACCAAAATAAAATAATTTTATCATTTTCTTCCTGAACTGATGTAATACAAGCTGTGGCGCTTCAATTAGCCCTTGGAGAAGATGGCTATTTTCATGAAGTGTGAATGTTGTCTGAGAATGGAAACTTTAAAAACAGGAACTTCACTGAAAGTTACCCTTACAAGAGAAACAGGAATAAGAAAAGAATCATTAAATTACACCTTGTAAGTCACTTCAAAATGTTTGCGACTTCACAGAGACTTAGCGCTCAGGGTTGAGCATGGCAAAAGAAGAATCCATTAATTACCAGGCTGTTCATCCTGTGTTTAAATACAAAATAGAAAAAAAAAAAAAAGGTGCAGGTCTTAAAGATTATCAGAGAAATTTTTCTTCAAGTAATAAAAGAAAAACTGGATTTGTTGTAGACTTTCTATGGCACAGTGTGGGCTACTTCCTTTTCTGTAAACTGGAAACTTAAGAAAATTTACACGTGTTTCTAACCAAACCTATTTGTTAGATTCTTCACAAATATAGAAAGCTTTAATTTCTAGCATTATGGGGTTTTTTTTGAGGACTGACTGCTTTTACATTATTTTTAGTTCTTATATGCAGCCTAGACTGTGGGAAAAAAATGGATAGTTTTGTTTTGTTTTGTTTTAATCTTCAGTCCTTTTCTATTATTTGTGCACAACCCAGGAGAGCCTGGGCTGAAATTAACAGTATCTCTGTACTGTTCAGCAGGCACAGTGCTTATTCTTTCCAGGAGTTCAGTGCACTTGGAAAACACACATACATATTTTGACTAATGCAAATGGATCTAAACGTGTGATCCCTGAGTTCAGCTGTTCAGCTCACAGAATGTTAGCCCAGAATTTACACTCTGATTGCAAATACTGAGGAACTAAAAGTTAAAGCTTTCAAATGAGCCCTTTCTTTTCATTAAGTATGTATTTTCTTTGTGCTATTTAATTGATTTTTTAATATTCAAAGTATTAGCCTGTCTTTTGATTAGTGGTAGAATAAAAAGTTTATTTTAATTTTTCCTCAACAAGATAAAAAAAGCTTTACTTCTCTTCTGAAAATGCACTTACTTACCAGTGCCCATCCTAGATTCAAAGATGAGGGTATGCAAGAATGTAATAAAAACTTTGTTAGTCCACAGACACAAAATATCTTTTTTAAAAAAACAAACACATCATATTTTTTCTCTGGTATGAGAAGATGAAGTTGTAAATGAGTTCTAGAATGTATGTTATATATTGTGAAATATAAAATACTCAAAGCAAAATGGAGTGGGGGGAAACAATGAGATTATAATAAAAAAGAAAGGAAACAGTTTATGTATATAGGGGGTGGGGGTGGCATGGTAGGGTGGGTAGGGGTACGGGAAAAATGAGAATTAAGTTGAGTCATATACTGGTACAAATTCCCATTGTTGAGTGCAGTTATGATGTGTATATGTAATGTACCAATAAAGATTTCAATTAAATTTAAAAAAGAAAAACAAACAAACAAAAAAAACCACCGTATGATCCCAGCCTGTATCTTCATTTTCACTTCTGAACTGTCATTAAGAAAAACCTGCTGCTTCTTTTGTCTGTGTCCCTACTTTACTCCTTCTTGTTTCAGCCACTGAGTAATCAGATCCCTTCACTCAAACCTTTCGGTGTTTCCATCTGCATTCCCATTTTTTTTTTTTTTTTTTAGGTTTTTTGGAGACAGGGTCTCGCTTTTTGTGGTTCAGGCTGGCCCTGAGCTCAGCCTCAAACTCACATCACAATCCTCCTGCCTCTGCCTCCCGAGTGCTGGGACTACAGGCGTGAGCCACCACACCCGGCACTGTGGTATGTGGTACTGGTTGCTGCCGGGTGTGAGTCTCCACACCCAGTATTGTTATGTGGTTACCGGGGAGTCGAACCCGGGTCCTTGCGCTTGCGAGACAGGCGCCGGAACCACTGAGCTAACTCCCCGGCCCTGCATTCCCTTTTTAACATGCTCATTTAGGCTCCGTTCCCCAGACCATCTATGGTCAGGCTTCATAGAGACTGTATAAAAATGTTATCCCTCTTCTGTTCACACCTTTCCGAAAGGGGAGCATTGCTTCGAAGTCAAGAGATTCAGCGCGAAGGTGCAGGTCTTGCCTGTAATGGCATAGCTCGTTAAGATGTGCTGCCCTAGCCCAATTCTCATTTTGATTTATTTAAGTTTGGAAATAACAGTATTAAATTAGCAAAGACAAGCAATGAACAAAGCCCTGGAGATGAATTAGCCATTGTCTCTGGTCCATTAATCTCCTCTTCAATTCTAGAGAATTGTGGCTCACCCAGACCCGAAGATCAAATAAAATGCCTAATTGGGAAAATCCTAAACAAGTGTGTCCTGGGGAGCTTGAATTTATTTGTCACCCGCTCAAACAACTGTGTTGTTTATATAAGTCTTTAAAACCCCAATACTTTTCTACGACTATATCTTAATCCCCTTTTTTATGCTCAAGAGGGCAATTTAAAGTTGTTTTCAATTAACTAGAATGGAGAGGGGCACTTATTCCAAAAACAGATAGCTGTGTTGTATTTTGCCAAACATGCTGAGTGGTTTAGATCTAAGTAGCAGGTTTGGGAAATGCTTTGGGATCTCCTTAAAAATGATGTTATCCACTCTTCGGTGCTTTTTACCATACCATTTATAAATGGTTGAGCATAATCACAGTTAAAGATGGAAGTGTGGCAAGAAGAGTTGAGATGTCACAGCTAAACATATACATACGTGTGAAAGAAAGAGCTGAGGTAATCACCTAGGACTATTGGTACATTATGAATACACATCATCAAATATGAAGATGATGTGCAGATGATTAAGGTTAAACATTTTGTTTGACGCAGGACAGAATAGAATGAAAATCAGCCTGCCAAATTTTGTTCACCTAGAGATGGAACATTCATTTTCACAAATTAAATGCACTCATACTTTATGTTCTGTAGAAAAAGTCAACGATCCAGAAACTGTAAATCCACTAACAGCGTAGTGACTACCCACAGTGCTAATACTGACTTTGCTTCAACAACAATTTAAATGTGATACTTACACTGCATAGCCTTTTACAATAGTTAACACCATTTATTACCTGTAATGAAAGAGGCAGATAATACTATTAGCTTTACTTTACAGATGAACAAGCCGCCATGTCTAAAGGTCAGAGCCTCACATGAGATGATTTAGCAGGAAAGTAGCAAGACTAAAATTCACACTCAACTTTGCCATTCTCAGTACCACACCACATGGCTGTTATCAGAAACATTGCAGAATTATAGCAGGATTTTTTAAAGGAATTGGTTGACACAACTCAAAATTTTCTTGACCTTAGATGAGACACAAGTGAGTTGGACATCAGGAATATGTGAAGGCATTCTCTATTTTAAAATACCTATGCAACAGAGAAAATCCACTTAGGTCTTCACTTTAAGTTTAGCTAAATTGATCCCTGGCTGGGAATTCCCATGTACAGTCGCCCCTCAGCTTATTTCCTACTTTCAGGTTTGCAAGGATGCTTACCCTCTTACCACACTTATTCACTGAAGCACGATAAATGTGCTTAGGACATTTGAATATCGGTCAAGCCAACTTGTGTTTTATACAGATTTCAATTTCTCTGGTATCAGCCAGCTGTACATTAACTAGTATTAAAGAAATATTATTTGGAATGAGACAAACCATATCTAAGATAAAGCATAAAGTATAGGAACTAGTTTTTGGTGTTAACTAGCTTAAGAATTAGGTATAGTGTTTTTGAATGTTCTTTTCATGTAGACTTTTTCATAGCTTTTTACTGGATGTTACATAATAAATTGAGTATTAAGATATTTTAATATATAATAATTAGACTACTATAGACAAAATACTCCTCATTAAAGGACTTTTCAAGTGTGTTACTCGATTCTTAACTGTGTATTTTACAAATGTCTGTTATTCTCAGAAGACATAAAAACAGTGAGATAGAATGGTCAAATCAGTTATAGCATTGAAATAGTTGCTTTAAACATATTTGAGTAAGAGAACTAATCATTGGGGAGGATATAAAACTATTGTAATCTAATACTAAGAATTTTTACTTGTTCTGTGTGAGAGTTCAGGGAAGAGGACACAGTCAGAATCCTCGTGGCAAACTCCAGTCCCCTGTGAGTCCCACAGCAAAAGAATTAACAACCAACAAGCAACAAAGCTGGAACCTGGAGAAAAAGGCTAATTCCGGCTTCAACTCTTGCTACTATGAGCTGTGGGAGCCAAAGACCAAATACTGCAGTGGCAGAAGGGGGACAGAAGAGCCTATAACCCGAGTTCACTGCACCTTTATTTGATACCAAACCTTCAACCCATTATCCTAGCATGCAGGAAACAAGGTGGTATCACAATAATCCCATAGATGAAGATTGCATAGGGCTGGGTAGGCATCCATAAATCCCAGTAAGTCCCAGTAAATTTTAAAACAAATAATCCTGGTACAGTAATCCTTGTAGTTTAAAATCCTACAAATATATACACAAAGAAATTAAAAGTTTCATTTTACAGCGACATATGTGTACCCATGTTTATAGCAGCTCAGTTTGTGATTGCTAAATATTGGAAACAACCCAAATGTCCACTAACTGGAGACTGGATAGAGATGTGTTTCTTTTATAGAATGGAGTATTCCTCTTCCATTACAAATGATAAGACTGAGTCATTCATACCCAAATGGATGTACCTTGAGGATGTCCTCATAAGCAAAATAAACAGGTCACAAATGTGTAAATATGGTATCTTTTCTATGGTATGAGAAAATGAAGTTAGGAATGAGTTGTAGTATGTATAGTTGATATTGTGAAATAGAAAATATTTAAAAAGGAAGAGAATGTAGCAGTAAATAATGAGGGGAAAATGAATGTTGTAATAATAAAATAAAAAGGAAACAAAGATTATGTATATAGGGGGTGGAAGGTTGCAGGGTGGGGGGAAAAGGGAAAAAATGAGAATCAAGTTGTGTCATATTCTGGTACAAACCCTCAATGTTGAATGAGATGATGATGTATATTCATAATGTACCAATAAAGATTAAATAAAAAAATAAAATAAAACAAAATAAAATCCCTCAGGACAGGGCAGATATCTGCAATAATCCCTGTAGTTGACCCCACCGGGCAGGGCACTCATCTGTAAGGCCAAGTAAGTAAGTTGTAAATCTGAGTAAGTTGTCCATAGTTCCTGACAGTTCTGTTTTTCACTAGAAAAAACCATTCATTCTTAACATTTTTTCATTTATTTTGGTGATGTTGAGGATTGAACCCATGGCCCTCACGCATGCTAGGATAGTACTCTAGTACTGAGCTAAATCCTAGTCTTTTACCTTTACTCTGCCTCACTCCTCTGTTCTCTTTACTCTTCTCCTCCCTCATTTCATTCCTTCTTCTATTTTCATTTTATTTGGAGACATTTTATGTTGCCCAAGCCTGAACTCAGGATCCTTCTGTTTCAGCTTCTGAGTGGCTTAAGATGGTAAGACTGCAGGCCTGAGCCTCTAGGGATAGTGCATTCTCACTGTTAGAAAGAGACCATCATTCCAACAAGGGCAGAACACGATATTGACAGGCATACTGAAACTAATGTAAACATTTTAATCTAAAGCAAAACTTCAGAGATGATTAAAAAAAAAAAACTTGAACCTTTCAGGGATGATTTAAAAGAACTTGTACTTTTCAAGAGAACTAAGAAATAATTTTCAGTTCTGAAAATTTCACATTTGATTCTTTCTTTTGAGGATTTCATCCTTAAAAACTGGTCTGTGTTTTGACTCCAGAATATTTATTATTCTTTTATGCACACCTGATTAACTAGATATTAAGCCCAGCAGATGCCTGGGAAGCTGTCTTTGGTCAGCAACTTTAAATTTCATCTATCTTTTTTCTGTTCTCTCTTTTTTTTTTTTCTCCAAATAGTGAGATCTCTGTGTGTGATAATTTGTGGGAGTATGGAAGCGTGATCCTTATTTAGTATTAGAAGGTATATGGTCCTGAGACAGTGGCTGCCACAGTGTAAGCAGGCAGTTCAGACATATGATACACTCATTAGGTAGCTTTGTGCACAAGGAATAAATTATTCTTTCACTTTCCGCATGTTTGGTCTGGTCATTTCAGCAATATGTGGCTGCCATCTGCCTCTTTGGGAACATCCTACAAAGGAAGCAATATTAATCATGGGGCTATTAATTTATTTGGTCGGTAAAGTAACAAAAATGTATCGATTACCTTCTATATGCCATTCACTACTGGAATCTGAGGTTACAAATGTGAGAAGAAAAGGACACATTTTCTTTTCTCATGAGATTTACATTGAAATATCAAAGACAGAAGTAATTTAAAAAATGTAAAGTACAAAAATGTGAGAAATACTACTTTCTTAAGCACATGAAAGAAAAATGTCTTCTGTTTGTTACTATAAGAAGATGAGATCACCGGAAGAGCACCCAGGGACTGAGGTTAGCAGCGGGCGGCTCGGGAAA
>PVIR01023852.1:0-26600 GCA_004026965.1 Petromus typicus
AAACGCCTCACATTTCTCCTAAGGTAACCTCCAGCCCCAACCCACATACAAATGCATTGTCTCCAGTAACAGTGGGGTCTCTTTTCTCTCCAATGGTTAAATTTGAGATTTGGGGTATTATAGCTTGTATCAAATATATTCATATATCTATTTTGTGTAAAAAGAATGAAAAATAGTTTTCCATATTAATATTCTTAATGTTCAAAATGGCTGTCTGTATTCTATCGGCCAAGTCATAGGATGTGATGATCCATGGCAAAGACAGATAATGACATCCAAATTCAAGGAGGCACCCTCAGCTTTGTAAAATTCAATACTCTGAGATTGGTGCAGAAGTATTTTTTTCTTCCTAATCCATCCCATAAACCTGGACCTTCATAAACTTTCCACCCACTACTGTTCCACATCTGTCTGAGGAAAACTGATCTGACACATTGAGGCTGCTCCATCTCTGAGATTCAGAAAACATTTTGTAATCCCAACCACACTGCTTCTGCTTCTCTCCATACTGATTTATTCCAAGGCCACTATGGAGTACCTCGGAAGAACAGTTACTACATCTCAGAGAGGGTGGCACACCTGTATAATCCCAGGACTCAGGAGGCTGAGTCAAAGGGATATTTGTGAGTTTGAGGCCAGCATAAACTACATAGTAATATTCAATCACAAAAAAAAAAAGGAGCAGTTGGAAAATTTCACAACTTTCACAAGGCAAGTCAGTCACTTTCAGTTGCTGATTTTCCCAGGTCATAGTGCTGCTTATAGTGACCCCTAGATGGCAGCAAGAAAGAAAAACTATGGAGGGAAAGTGTATGGAAGTCTTTATAAACCACAGTTCTATCTATCTAACATAGTGTTAATAGTTAAATACATTGCCTGGACGAAGGGTGGTGATTTGTCCTAATCAAATGTAAAATCAACTGCAGATTTTGATCCTGATGTGACTGAAACAAACGAAGGTGTAAGACTGTATTAACTGAGATTATTCTCTTGAGGTTTTGCACACACTGGCTTATTTGATCCTCAGTGTGAGGGTAACTACCCATGAATTTGTTACTCAGTTCCAAATGAGCATAATAAGACAAGGCCTAATTTTGAACTTAGATCTGGGTTTTTTCCAGAGCTTCTACTCTTAAAAATGTTTACCCTCTTAGGCACACATCACTCATCAGTTGGTCTGGAATGTTACCTTCTAGGTTATTCATTCATTTAGTGCACATATGTCATAATATTCAAACTCTCTCTCACCTACTAGGTCAAGCTGTCCTCATGTTTACTGCTCACTGGGGCCTGCTCCGATGGCCTCTCTAATATGTCTATGGAAGCCCTATTTTCAACTCAGCCCTATTTTCTGAGCCCTGATCAGATTCAGATGCATAAGACTTCAGACTTCAACATAACATTAATGAGGCATTACTCCTTTCATAGCAATATCTGGTATAAATTTGAAAAAATGGATGAACATGGGTATCCGATATTTATGTGATGGTTGCAACCATAAGCTCATGTGGGTTTGCTTTTGTACTGGGAACAATTTGACACATACAGACTATGAGACATTAAAGTCTTAGATGGTACATATACATGACTTCAACAACAGAATTGATATATTAGTATCCTGTTATATGCTCAATAAAATTACTAATTAAATGTTATGCTTTCATTATTTCCAAAAATGTTTTATATCATTGGATATTTTGTACTTATGCCATTTTGTGCTTATGGTACTTATTTTTTATTTATTCAAATTAGATATTTCACAAATGGTAATAAAACAGGACAAGAGCATTTTTCAAACAGCATTTTTCAGTGTTCTTGGCTGGACATAATTCTTCTCAGAAAATTCCAGGAAACTTCTAACATATAATCTCTAGTGGAATCCATCATGAATACCACAAATACCATCTATGTAGGTGGCTAAAGGACACGGGCATAGGAATAAATGTCTCTGAGGGGAGGAAGCCCCGGGGATGGTTCTATAAGTGAGCTTGTGGGGAATCGTAAATAGGGAGAATGATACTCAAATGTAATTTCCAATTTGTGTTTCACACCTGGACACCAGAGCCCAGGAGAGTAGCAGTCTCTAATTCCGTTTGAGACATGGAGGAGGCTTGATTGAAAGGAGTCAGGGCCACAAGAGTGTTCACTTGCATCAGAAATGGTAATATAGACCGGATCGCACATAATATATGTGCTACAGTGTTGGACACTGCAGGCTTCCTCTTCACTCCAACTTTAGTCTTTGCAATCATTTCTAAGATGTTCCTTTCGATTATCCTTCTTCTCCTGCAGTTTCCTGTGTTAGTGTGTAACTTTGATTACCATCGCTGCCTTCAAGAAAGAAGCACCAGTGTGTATAAAGATGGAGATCTGGTAATTGGGGGATTTTTCTCCCTTTATATCTCTATGTACCACACTGGTATTTTTGGCATAAAGCCTACACAGGACTCCTTTGTTGTACCGTAAGTTCCTGCTTTATGTAATCCTATTCCTTTGGTTTATCAGGATGTAAGAGGCCTAGTGATCTGAGGATGGATACACCAATAGTCTCTACAACACTGTCATATTCTTTTTTTTTAAAATTGATTTTACTGGTATATTTTATATACACATTTTGATTATAACTGAAATTGCAGCTTTGTATCAGTATATGGTAGGACTTTATTCTCATTTTTTTCTCATTCTCGTGCCTCACATATCCCTCACCCACTATATAAATGAGCTTTGTTTCCTTTTTTAAAATCATCAGTTCTTTCCTTTCCCTTCTTTACTTACCCCTACCCTCCTTTCCCCTTTGAATTTTTTCTATTTCACAATACATGTCACATATTTTAGAGCTCATTTACACCATACCCTTCTCACCCACATATGCAAAGAGATGTCATGAGGTATTATACACTTTACTTTCTCTTTTTCACCATTTGCAAGTGGACAGTTGACACACTTTTTCAAAGTTCCATAGCTTCATGTCTTTACTGTTGGAAACTAAGGGAGACACCACTGCCCACCTCACTCCACCATCCATGTCCCTCCTGCTACCAAGCTGCCACTGCATGGCATGTTCCCTAGATGAGCAAATCAATAATTGGACAGAATTTATTACTAAACAACTGTGGAAAATTATCCCCTATGTACTATCCACAATATGCTAATTTTTTGAATATGCATAAAATGGCTTTAATCCCCACGGTGTCCCCTGCTGCTTATACTCCATGTGCTTTGAGAAAATCCTTACTGCAGATGTACAGATATTCACTCACATAGTCTGCATGTCATTTTCTCAAGCATGAAGCTCCATGACTCCTGCAGCTGTAAGCAGGGCCAGGAGTGCAGCACATGCCACCTGTGAGATTTTATCCTCTCATTGGCTGTTCTTCACTGAGACACGTGCACATTCTCTATTTGTAGATATGGTTTGATCATTTCAGTAACCAATGTATAAATAGAAAAGAGTTTTCAGAGTGTCAGAGGATTCTAGAAGATGACCTGTGCCCCTGTGAGAAAAACAATGTCACTGACTCACTGAGTTATGTTCTTCATCACATCTCTCAGCCCCAAAAGTATTGGAGGCACTACTCACATTTGGGACCAGGTATAGTGGACTGAACAATTTCACTTCCTTCCTTCGGTATATAGTACTTGCATCCATCATATATTTCTTATCATGCCCAAATGTTTGCTTCTGTATTTGTTTTGGACACATTCTTTCATGTTTCCATAATGTTGGAGACAGAGACTTCCTGTGATATGTACCCTGGCAACAAAGTGTTGTTCTGAAGCCCTTCTTTTGCCTCAGCCTCCAGCGCACCTGTCATTCCAGGCCTGTTTTTCAGTTCTCTTTCTGTAATTTCCAAAATATAATAGCTGTCATTTTTAATGTATTTGATGTACAAACTTGGAGTGTGGGATTTGCTCTGTGTGTGGTTTGTTCGCCACTGACAGATCAGCAGGAGCTGTGAAAGACTGAGTCAGGGAAATCTGTTCTAATGCTCTCAAACCCTGCTGGAGAAAATAGTACTCATGCCACTGGTCCCAAGTGGCAAGAAGAATTTTATTTAATCAGGTCTCAGCCCTCATTAAAGAAATGACTGCAATGTGATAGTTTTGTTTTATAGAAGTGGAGTTGCAGTGCGATGCTGTGTGAGAAAATGGCAATTTTTGCCTAAGAGCAGAATGGAGGCCAGAATAGATGGAGGAATATTTTTAAGAGGAAACACAGGTTTAATTAGGGATTCTGGCTAAATTACCAGAGAGGATTCTAGCCGAAACCAACCCAGCACAATCAGTCATTACCTGAACATAATGTAGGATAAAGAACTGATCAGTGATGAAATGTATCAAATTTCAAGAACATTTCAAAAACTCTAGACGGTTTGTTTCTACTGCTTTGAGGACAAATGACAGTTATCTGCTGATCCTATTGTCCTCTGCTCTTCCTTTCCCATATGAGGAGATCAGTCTGCTAATACAGTCGTCTTGGCTTCAGGTTGATGCTCTGTAAAATCTGTCTGTGAATGAGAAGACTACACTCTCTATGTCAAGAGCTTTTCAGATATATGCCAATTTATTCACAGGATTCATGAGAAAGATTTATTTTGTCCAAAAATTCTAAAGCAAAAGAAAATAGTTATTGGGAGAGAAAAAATATTTATATCTTTATGCCATTAAAATATTATTTGTTTCTATTGACATTACATTGCAATTTTTATAGTTTAAAAGAGGCTGTGGTGCACACGTGCATAAATATAGTGGCCATAGTAATTAAAAAGTAGTTATGATATCTTGAACTTCTATGTATGGAATTTTGAAATAAGATTATATTGCTTCTAGTTTACTTCAGCCTATTTTCTTTGCATTTGTAAGCGTGATTTTATATACATATCAATGTCCTCAAAACAATTCTTATGCTTGTAAAATATTATGTTCCATAGAACTAGCAAAATTAACTAGCATGGATTTTAAGATGTTCCCAAATGTCGGGGCCGGGGATTTAGCTCAGTGGTTCCGGTGCCTGTCTTGCAAGCCCAAGGACCCGGGTTCGATCCCCGGTAACCATATAACAATACTGGGCATGGAGACTCACCCCAGCAGCAACCAGTACCACATACCACAATGCCGGGGGTGGTGGCTCAGGCCTGCAATCCCAGCACTAGGGAGGCAGAGGCAGGAGGATTGCTGTGATGTGAGTTTGAGGCTGAGCTCAGGGCGAGCCTGAGCCACAAAGCGAAACCCTGTCTCAAAAAAAAAAAAAAAAATGTTCCCAAATATTTGTTTCTCATTTCTCATATTTTTCACCCCTAGGTGTGTGATGAGAGCAATATTATCTTCTGTGAGGTACTATTGGATGTTTGTCCCTTCAATTCTTGTTCCCTGAATGTTTACTGTATGTCTTAGGCAATCCAGTATAATACTATTCAATTCTCAAGCATATCAAAAAATTAAGAAATAGCTCATTTTCAGCGAGGAAAGAGATCAAGAGATAGCAGGGAAGAAGTATAAGCATGAAAAAAAGAATTATGAAGTGCTATGCACTTGTATCAACTTTACAATGATCTTTTCTCTTGATTCTGGATAAGGACTCGCTTCACATGCACTAATTACTCATTTTCCTTTTCTTATCAGACAACCAGTGCTTATACATGACCTCTCAGAGCAGAGTTTTTTTCTTCCTCCTTTTCCTCACTATTTCTCTTGGGAATCCTGACTACTATTTTCTAATCTTTATTTTGATTTTCTGCATAACCTGAAGGTAATTCATCAGAGAAACTCTTGATTTATGTATTGTCTGAAATTTTAGCTACCTATTTTATTTAATGAAATTTGTGGTGTGAGTGTGCATGTGTGTGCGTGTGTTTCTTTATGTTATTCAATAAATAAGATTTCAAAATTGCCTGCCCCTCTGACGTGTCCACTGGGGCACAATTTGTGTGACTGACTGAAAAGTCTCTCTTCTGTGGATTTCAGTAACTTTAATATTTAAGATCTTGATAGTTGAGGATAAAACTTTATTTTGATTTTCTGTTAGTGAGGTAGAAAGTCTGAGTTGTATAAATTGACAGTCATGTGTGATCTGAAAATTGTACAGTTTTACCAGGTTAATAGTAAATTTAAGTCTTTTATAGTTGTTTTTAAGACTGAGAGATGTTATTGTCATTGCTCATATAACAGGGTGTGTGTCTACATCATTATGCAATGATAAAATCTGTTCAACCAATATATGTGTATATATTCTGGTACATATGTATTATACACTTTAGTGTACAGTGTGCATGTATGTGTATATCAAAGTGTATATGCATGTACACATTATGTATAGTATATATAAGAAAATATAATCATTAATCAAGTCTATTTAATATTTCACATGTACACATGACCTATGGTATAATGAAAAATCTGTTTCATTCCTTCATTTTCCCATGTTAAAGGGACAGATATTACAAGCACAAAATGTGTTGTCTTTCTTTGATGGTCCAGAGTTCCATGAAAGTTGTAATTGGAATTCAGCTCTTTCCTTTGTCACCAAATCTCAGTTATCTGAATAAAACTTCACATTTTTAATGCTGATAATTTCATAGTTTCAGCCCTTCCTTATAGGAATTTTGTCCTTAGCTCATATTATTAATAACAGAAGTATGCTAATGTTTAAAGAAAGTTTTAAGAAAAGTATTTCAATATTTTATTTTAATGTATTTTCAGTATTTTTCATTTCTAAATTCTCAATTTTACCAGGGCTAGAAATACTCAAGACAATCTTACAGGCACAGTGGCATTACTGGGATCCACACTTAATTTAATTGCTCAGTAAATAAACAAAACCAGATTACAACCTTCACTTCAAGGTGGGGAACTTTCCTCCACCTAATTAGACAATGTTAACTCTTCACCACCTGGGAGAGATACAGACAAAAACCAAGATAAATTCAATTCAATTAAGAAAAACCAAGAAAGTAATTTAGAAGTTATCTGGAAATAGAAAGCAGTACAAAGCTGCATGATTAAACTAAGTTTATAAATGATCACAAATTGTAAGTAGAATAATTTCTTCATTTAATGGAACAGAAAATCAATAATTTATCTGTTTCCTCATAACAGACATGCATAAACCAAAAGGAATAAGGAAAAAAATCTAAGGTATAATATAGCAATATCTCTATAAAAATCTAAAGGTACCTATGTTAATTTTAAATCAATTGAATATAGGAAAAATATTCTATTAAAATGAATAACAATTAAAATGTGTGCTCCATTTATAACAGTAAACATATTCAGAATATCACAATGAAATATGAATTCACAGGATGCATGAGAAAGATTATTGAATAAATTATGACTTTATATATATTTTCAGATAATATGTCCTTGTGAGGAAAGAAGAAAATGATGAGGATAATCCTCACCTATGACAATGTTGATGGTAGAAGGGGGAGAAAGATCAAGAGACAGGAAGAGCAGTACATACCACACAGCACATGGCACTCTGCTGAGATTTTCAATAATCTATTCTTAGTTAATTAAAATATCTGTGTATTAATAAAATATTTCAAAACATATCTAGTAAGTCTAATTCATTCTACTCATAGAATAGGTATATCTGTCAACTGAAAGGTACATACTCTGGTCAGAACATAATACAAGACAATAGTTCTTTGTAGTTCTGGCTTACATTTTAGATATCAGGGAATAGAAATGTAATTTTCCAGAAAATAAATTTTATTCAAAATGTTAGGAAAGTTAATGATGGTGAAGGGGTTTGGAATAAACAGTGGCCCAAATTTTGATTTTTTTTTTTTTGAGACAGGGTCTTGCTTTGTAGCTCAGGCTGGCCCTGAACTCAGCCTCAAACTCACAGCAATCCTCCTGCCTCTGCCTCCTGAGTGCTGGGATTACAGGCATGAACCACTACTTTCAGCACTGTGGTATGTGGTATTGATTGCTGGCGGGAGTGGGTCACCATGATCAGCATTGCTGTATGTGGTTACCTGGGATTGAACCTGGGCCTTTCCACTTGCCAGGCAGGCTCTGGAACCACTGAGCTAAATCCTTGGCCCCAAATACTAATTTGTGCATACATTGTCTTATACTTTTAAATAATAACATGTTCATCAGTTTAAAGTTTACAGTGTTGTGTTCTATGGAGTTCTAAGAGTCTCTTGTCCTTCTGCTGCTTTGTGCATTTAACTTACATCACTGTTTTCATGATTTATTTTTTGTTAAGTCCATGATGGTGACCTGATTTTCCTGGTTTCTGATGCTGGCAGATGCATCTTTGATGTGTCATATTTTAGTTAACTGAATTGCAGGCCTTGTACTGTCCAGTCATTCCATAGATGCCATGTTTCTCTGCTTGTCACAGACATTTGACTTAACATTCTTTGTATTCGCTGATATTTTCAGCTTCATGTGATGATAATTCATGTATTATGAAGCCACTAATGATGTATTAATGGATGTCATTCTTTTAGTGTTCAATAACAAAGCTGTTTAAAAACCTCAAATGATTGTAACCTGCTTCTCGTTTTTCTTACATTACTTATTGTACTTGGAAATGAGTAAGGCCTATCTGAACTCAAACATGTTATTACTATTTATAAATTCCAAAAATTCACAGAGATGAGTTCTTCCAAAGACAGATTAAATTTTTTAGCCCTTTATTTATAGTCAGAATATTATCTTAACTCCATACGCTGCAGAAAACTGTAGCACCATGTGGGTGTCTGAAACAATGACCTTTTACCTTTAACCATGGATCATCAAAGATACTAATTTTGAGATTGGGTCCCCAAGTTTGGGGGGTCAAATTTTTTTCCAATTCTTTTTATGTTTTAGATATTAGTCCTTTGTCTGAGGAAAAAAAATAGCCAAAATAATTTCCCCATTTATGCATTCTCTTTCCACTCAGTTCGTGATTTATTTTGCTGTGCAAAAGATGTTTAATCAGGTGACTTCCCAGTTGTTGATTCTGTTCAGTATTTCCCATGCAATTATGTTTAGTGAAGTCTTTGTTTACACCTATGTCTTCAACTCTCTGTAATCTCTCTTTCAGCAGAGCTGGTGTTTCTGTTTTAACTTTTAGGATTTTCATCATTTTGATATTAGTTTAGTGCCTGGTGAGAGATGTGGGTCTAGTTTTAGGCTTTGGCATGGGGAAAGCCAAGTTTCTCCAGCACCATTTATTTAAGAAGCCATCTCTCTTTAGGAAAGGTGTTTTTCCCCACTGACAAAGATAAGGTGGCTGAGTGTGATTGAAGTTGTCTCTGCATCTTCTCATCTGGTTCATTGTCTCTCACGTCTGTTTTACTTCGACTCAGACCATGCAGTTGTTGTCATAGTAGCTCTGTATCACAGTTTCAAGTCAGAGACTGGGATGTCCCCTGCTTTGCCTGTGTTGCCTAGAATTATTTTTGCTGTTCTAGGTCTGTTGTGCTTCAAAAGGTATTTTAGGAATGTTGTTTTCCAGTTTTGTGTGGTCTGCTAATGGTATTTTAATTGGGATTGCATTCATGCAATCTATAAAATAATTTGGGATTATGGTCATTTTCACTATCTTAGTTCTTTTTACCCAACACACAGTGGTCTAGTTTCTGACATCTTCATCTCATTTTTCACAGTTCTATATAGGTCTTTTACTTTCTTTGTTAAACAGATTCTGATGTATTACTTTTTCATGCTATAGTAAAAAATGTTTCTCTAATTTCCTTCTCAGTGTGTTTCTTCTTTGTGTACAGGAATGCTATTAGTTTTGAATGTTGACTTTGTATCCAGCTATGCTAGTGAATTTAGACTTTAAATCTAGCAGCCTTTTGGTGCAGTCTGTAATGAGAGTATCATGTCCTCTGTAAATAACAATAATTCAACTCATTCCTATCTTTATTTTTCTTCTTTCTTTCTCTCTTCTAATCACTCAGGCTATAGGTTCCACAACTAATTGAGTAGGAGGGGTGATATTGGACAACCTTGTCTAGTTCCTAATTTTAGAATTATATTTTTCAGTTTTTGATCATTTAGTATGTAAGCTGCTGTTTTGTCATGGGGGCTTTTATCAGATTGAGACAAAGATGTTCTATTCCACTTTTCTTTAGGGTTCTTATTATCAATTTTTGGACTTTGAAAATTGCTTTATCTGTTGATTGAGATGATCATTTGAACTTTGTCTTTGGTTTTCTTGATGTAGTGTATTACATATTTTGAATTGTATATGTTGAGCCATCCCTGGATTGCTTAGATGAATCCAACTTAGTTACCGTGCATCTTATCCTTGAGGATATGCTGTATTCTGTTTGCCAGTATCTTATTGGGGGTTTTGCCTCTATGTTCGTTAAGGGGATTGGACTGTACTTCTCTTTTTGGTTGGATCTTCTCGGGTTTTAGTATCAGGGTTATACTTACATCCAGGAATGATTTTAGGAGTGTTGTTTTCTCTTTCTTTTTAAAACTGAGTTCATTAGTACCTTTTAGATGTACATTAAGATCACATTTATCATTGAGAATTTGTACTATATATAATATATTTTGATTTTTATTTTTCTCTTGCCTTCTTTCAATCCCTCTATCTGCCCTATACACATGAGTTGTATTTTCTTTCTTTCATTTAACTATCAAAAATTTTTTACACTCTTTGCATTCTTCTGTCCACCCTCCCTAATTTCCCTTCCCCTTTTAAATATTCTTCCTATTTTATCATATCTATTATACATTTTGGACCTCATTTATACCTTCATTTTCTCCTATCAGAGGAATAATATGGTAATGACACATATGTGTCCTATTTACTTCATTTATGTGTATCATTTTGAGGTGCATCATTTAGCTATAAATGTCTCATGTTTATCTTTGTAGCTGTGTATTGTCCGTTTGATGAGAGAAACCCTATCTTCTTTATCCTCCCACTTTTTGATGGGATTTTGGCTCTTTCTAAGCTGTAGCTATTAAACATGGTGCTCTATGTATATGGGTGCACAAATGTCACAGTGAATGTCACTGTGGTATGATGCTTTCAATTCCTTCATGAATGTGCCCAGCCAGGAAATTCCACTGTCAAGTGAGACCTCTAATACTATACTTTTGAGAAATCTCCACATTGATATCCATAGTGGTTGCACCAGTTTATATTCCCAACAAAAGAGTGTTCTTTTTCTCCACAAGTGCTGTAGATCTATACACGTGTGCTGTAGACAGCATTTTTATTGGTTTCTTTCTGGATAACAGCCATTCTGTCTGGAGTGAGAGGAAATCTGAGTGTTCTCCTCCATTTTTCATAAATAACTTACAAAGTTAAAACTTTTTTCATATTTTTATTTTCTGCTTCTTCATCAGAAGAACATCTATTCATTTGTGATTGGGCCTTTAAATTTGGGAGGTCTGATTTTTGAAAAAATATATCTATTCTAGATAGGAAACCTTCGCTAGAGGAACTGCTGGTAAAATATTTTTCCACATGATAGGTTGTCTTTTTTCCCTGTCCATGGTTTCTCTTGCTGTGCAGAAGATGAGATCACAGTTGATGATTTTTAGGTCAGTTCCCATGTTACTGAGATTTTGTTTCCAGTCTTTTCCTATGCCAGTAGCTTCAATAGGTCTACCTAACCTCTCTCCAAGCAGGTTTAGAGTTTCTCTTTTAATATTTAGATCTTTAATCCACTTCAATTTTAGTTTAATGTGTGGCGAAAGATATGTCTCCTTTTATTTTTTTAGCATGTTGAAATTCAGTTTTTCCAGTACCATTTGTTATAGATGCTATCTTTCCTCCATTGAGGGTGTTTGGCTCTTTTGTCAAAGTTGCTGTTACATAGCATGCTTGAAGCTATTTCTTCATCTTCTAGTGAATTACATTCATCCTCAGATCTGTTTCCTTGCTGGTACCTTGATGTTTTTATCATAGTGGTTTTATGGTATTGTTTCAAATCGGGGATTTTGACATCTGCTGCCAAGTCTTTATTGCCTAGAATTGCTTTGCAAGTCTACATTTCTTGGGATATCGGGTAACTTTTTGGGTAATTTTCTCTAGTTCTATGAAATATACTGTTCAGAGTTCCATCAGAATTACATTGTATCAGTAGAACAGTTTGGGAGTATAGCGATTTTGACAATATTATTCTTCCTTCCGAGGAACAAGGGATGTCTTTCCATTTGCTTATATAATTCTAAATGTCCTTTTCTGTGGTTGCAGTTTTCAAGGTAAAAGTCTTTTACTTTCTTTGTTAGATTACTTTTTAGATATTTCATTCTTTTTTACTATGGTGAAAGCAATTGTTTCCATAATTTCTCTCAGTGGTTCTGTTATTTGTGTATAAGAAGGTCATTGATTTTTGAGTGTTGACTTGTATCCAGCTACTTTACTGAATCTAGTGATTAAATCTGGTGATCTATTGTCAGAATTTTTGAAATATTCTTTTTATTTAATTGAAATCTTTATCAGTACATTACATATACACATCATAATTGCACTCCACAATGGGTATTTGTACCAGCATAAGACACAACTTAATTCTCATTTTTCCCATATCCCTACCCACCCTACTACCCCTCTATATACATAAAATTTGTTTCCTTTCTTTTTGTTATAATCTCATTATTTTTCCACCTTCACCCTATTACACTTTGAGTATTTTCTATTTCACAATATATAATATACAATTCTAGAACTCATTTACATTTTTATTTTCTCATACCAGAGAAAAGATGCGATATTTACCTATCTGTGACCTATTTATTTCACTTATGAGGATATCCTCAAGGTATGTCCATTTAAGTATAAATATTTCAAACATATCGTTTTTTATGGCAGAGTAATACTCCTTTCTATAGAAGAACCACAGCTTTTTTTCCAAATGGAGACTGGGTAAAAAAGCTGAAATATTCTTTATGGAGTATCACAACATCAGCAAATAATGAAAGTTTGACTTCTTCCTTTTCTAACTTTGTTTCTTTTTTTTTTTTTTTTTTTTTAGTTTTTTTAAGACAGGGTCTCGTTTTGTGGTTCAGGCTGGTCCTGAGCTCAGCCTCCAACTCACATGAAAGCAATCCTCCTGCCTCTGTCTCACAAGTGCTAGGATTACAGGCGTGAGCCACCATGCCCTTCACTGTGGTATGTGGTACTGATTGCTGCTGGGTGTGAGTCTCCACACCCAGTATGGTATGTGGTTACCAGGGATCGAACCCAGGTCCTTGTGCTTGCAAGACAGGCACCAGAACCACTGAGCTAACTCCCTGGCCCCTCATGTTTTTTTCTTGACTAATTATTATGGTGAAGGAGTCCAGAAATATATTGAACAAGAGCAGGGACAGTGAACATCTTCATCTTGTTTCCAATTTTAATGTGAATGACTTTACTTTTTGACATTTGGTATGATGCTGGTTGTTGGTTTTTCATATGTAGCTTTTATCAGGTTGAGATTAAGGCCATCTCTTCAAATTTTATCATGAATTGGTATTGGACTTTGTCGAACACTTGTTTGTTTATCTATTGAGATGGTCATATGGATTTTGTCCTTGATTCTATTAATATAGCTCATTCCACTGACCTATTTACATATGTTGAAACATCCTTGCATCCCTGGGATGAATCCAACTTGGCTGGGGTGTTTAACCTTCTTAATGAGCCTCTGTGTTCTGTTAGCCAGTATTTTATTGAGCAATTTTGTGCCTATGTTCATTAGGGATAGTGGTTTATATTTCTCTTTTTTGGTTGAGTCTTTCTCTGTTTTTGGAGAGAACATAATTGTTGCTTCCATGAATGAATCTGGTAGTCTTCTGTTTCTTTCAGTTTCATTGAAGAGTGTGAGAAGAAGGGAGATTAACTCTTCCTTCCACTTCTTGTAGAATTGATCAGTAAAGCCATCAAGGCAGGACTTTTCTTCATTGATAGGTTTTCTTACATTTTGAATTTCATTGTTTGATGTTGGGGTAATTAGAATTTTTATATCTTCATTCATCTTTGCTAATTCATATGTGTCTCAGAATCTGTCCATTTCTTCTGTTTCCCATCTTGCTTGTGTACAGGTTGTCAAGGTAAGTATCGATTGTCTACTGGATTTCTACCGGATCTGACATCAGTTCAGCATCTTAATTCCTAATTGCATGGATTTAAGCTTCTTCTTTCCTTTCTTTCTTTCTTTCTTTTTATTTTTTTTGAGAAGGTTGTCTAAGGGTTTATTTATTTTGTTTATTCCTTCAAATATCCAACTGTTTGATATTTTAAGTTTTTAGTATTATTCTCTTAGTCTTCCCTGTATTGATTTGTGATCTGGCTGTGATATTTTCCTCCATTGTATGAGCCTTGTATTTGTCTTGCTTTTGTTTTCCTAGGGCCACAAAATTTATTTTATGTTTTGTGTGCTGGCTTTGTATTCCTAGTATGGTAGCTGACTGCAGTGAATTTGTCTTGTAGAACTGCTTCATTGTGTCTCACAGATTCCCGCATATTGTATTGGCATTATTACTTAATTGTAGAAACTGTTCAGAGTCTAGTTTCTCTGTAAACTATCTTTTGTTCTGGGGAAGGTTATTCAATTTCCATGTGTTTTTGAAGTTCTTGGAGTTTCTTTCCTTATTGATCTTAAATTTCACTGCACTATTGTCTGACAATATATAGGAAATAATTTCAATTCCTTTGCATTTACTCAAAAATGTTCTATGAGCTACCATGTGGTCTGTTTTGAAGAATCACCTATGTGCAACTGAGAAGAATGTGCACTCTGATTTATTGGTGGTGGAATACTTTGTAAAAATGTATTAAGTCCATTTGTTCAAAATTTGTTTCAGTTTTAATATTTTATTTTTGATTTTTTGTGTGATTGATCTTTCTGTTTCTGACATTAGGGTTTTGAGGTCCCCCATTACTATTGTACTAGTGCTTACATGGCTTTTCATATCCATAAGATTTGTTTTGTATAGTTTATTGCACTAGCATTGACAGCATATACCTTAATGAATACCGGCTCTTTTTTTTGGATTGTTTCCTTCACAAAGATGATTTGACCTTCTTGGTGTTAATTAGTTTTTGCTGAATATCTACTCCTGCTTTCTTTCAGGTTTCTGTCACATACTGAATTATTTTTCCATTCTTTTACTTTCAGACTATGAATGTATTCTTGAATTAAAGGGGTTTCCTCAATACAGTATATTGATGGGTCTTGTTTCTTAATCTCTTCTGCTAATCTATTTCCTGGATTAATAAATAGAGGCCATTAATGTTGGTGGTTATAATAGGATATGTATTGAGATCCTTGTCATCTTGTTTTCCTGTTGTTTGCTCTTCTACTGTTTTTTATCATTTCTGTTCATTTAATTTCATGCTTTGACTAATGTCTTCACTCTGTTGTTTCTCATGGAATTGTGAGCCTCACTGTCTTTTTCTAGGATATGGTTTGGAATATTTTGAAAGTAGATTTGTTATTCATGAAGTTTATCAGGGTCTCTCTGTCATGGAAGTATGTTATTTTCCTACAGATTTTGAAAGACAGTTTTGCAGGATGCATCAATGTAGATTGGAAGTCATTTACTTTTAGGTCATGAAATACTTCACTTCAGGCTGCCTTGATTTGAAGGTTTGTCTTGAAGTCTGCTGTAATATTGATGGGCTTCTTTTACATGTGATTTATTTCTTTTGTCTGGCTCCTTTATTTTGTTGTTCTGTTGCATTTCTGGAATATTGACTATTAATACCTACCTGCAGGTTTTTTTTTTTTTATCACAGTTAGTTGGAATCTTATATGCCTCACTTAGTTGTTTGCCAAATTCTTTTCTTCTACTTGAAAAACTTTCTGCCTTTATCTTTGTGAACAGTTTTTAAAATGTAATTTTTACTATCTCCTTTTATCTTTATTGTCTTCAATCACTCTTATACTATTCTCTGCATAATCTACTAATTGCTGGATTGATTTTTTGATGTCTCTTGCTATTTTTAAGAAATCTTTCCTTTTTTCTCTGCTAAATTAAAATCTATCTTCTATTTTGATACTGTTCTTACATTGGCTCATCCTCCTCTGGAAAATTAAATGGAGTAACAGACCTCCTGGAAATCTATCTGTGGCTATTTAATAGATTCCATTACTTTTGTATATGGGCATTCTACCATATTTCTGAGGACATTTTAAAAATTAATTCATTGGTTGATGGAAAATTTAATTGTTTCCAAGACTTAGCTATCACAAACTGTGATGCTAGATAAATCAGTGTACCTATATCACATTGGTATGAGGCCATTAATTCATTCAAGATTAAACCAAGCAGAAGAATATCTAGGTCACCTGAGACTTTTCATATCAGCCCTATTAGGAATCTCCACATGGATATCCGCAGTGGTTGCTCCAGTCTACACACCCACCAACAGTAGAGAAGGAAACCTTTTGCCTCACAGCAGTGCCAGCATATGTTGATTGATTTCCTTTTTTAAATGACTTTACTAGTACATTTATATATATATATATATATATATATATATATATATATATGTCATGATCACAATCAACATTGAAAGTTTATACCTTTACATGACATGACTCAATTCTCATTTTTTGCCATTTCTCTGCCTACCATGTAATCATCTGAACCCTATATATAGGTTCTGCTTCCTTTTTAATCCACACATTTTTCTTTCTTTTTTACTTACCCTTACCTTGCTTTTCATTTTGAAAACTTTCCATGTCACTATATCTATCATACATTTTAGAATTAAGTTACACTTTCAATTTCTCATACCAGAGAAAGATGTGGTATTTACACATATTTGACCTATTTCTTTCACTTAACTGAACGTTCTTAAGGTACAGCCATTTGAGTACACATGAGACAAATTAGTCATTATTTTTTCTTTGGAGACAGGGTCTTGCTTTGTAGTTTAGGCTGGCTCTAAACTCAGTATGTAGCACAGGCAAGTCTCCAACTCTCAGCAGTCCTCCTGTCTCTGCTTCCTGAGTGCTGGGATTGCAGGCATGAGCCACCATGCCTGCCACTGTGGTATGTGGTGCAGACTGCTGGTGCATGTAAGTCACTATGCACAGAATTGAGGCATATGATTACTGGGGGTGAAACTGGGGACCTTGTGCTTACACAGACAATGGAACCACTGAACTAAATCCCTGAGCAAAATTTATAATTCTTAATGACAGAGTAATACTACATTTTATTAAAAAATATTTTATTTACCCATTCTCCAGTTGATGGGAATTTGGGTTGTTTCCAAGAGGTGGTTCTCACAAAATGAGCTGCTATAAATAAGGATGTACACATGTTGCTGTGTTATGAATCTTTTAATTCTTTCATGTGTATCCATAGCATGGAAATTGCAGTATCAAATGGAAACTTTAATCCTAGTGTTTTGAGGAATCTCCATATTGATCTCCATAGTGATTGCACCAGTTTACATTTCCACTAACAGTGGAGAAAGTTTTCTTTCTTCCTGAATACTCATGAACATTTGTTGCTGTTCGATATTATGATAGCAGCCATTCTTACTTATTTGAGATGAAATATAAGAGTTGCTTCCATCTGCATTTCACAAAAGACCAACTATGTTGAGCATTTATTTAAATGTTCCTTAGCTGCTTTTCCTTTTTCTCCTGAGGACTGTCTACTTATTTCAGATGGCCACTTTTGAATTGAGTCTTGAATTGGGTGAGGCTGATTTTTAAAATCACTTTACATACCCTAGTTAGGAAAAGAGGGAAAGGAAGGTAACCAGAACTTTGGTAGTCAAGTTCTAATCTCCCATGAGTCCAAAAATAAGAGATGAAAAATTAACAATGATAAGACCACACTCTCTGATAGTGGTTAGGATATTGACAACATTCATAAGAATTCCAAAAGACCTCTTTAATTCTAATTCTTAACCATCAAATGCTAATTCCAGTACATTCACACTTAGTTTCTTTCTACATAAGCATAGAGAAAGGGAACAATCTGTTTACAAGTGGTAATGTACTAGATTAGAAGGTCATCTTAGATTGAGTGTTTTCACTATGAACTCTGTGCTCTCTATGCAGGCTTAAATCCAACAACTACCAGAATTTTCTAGCCTTCATTTTTGCCATAGAAGAGATTAACAGGAATCCTCATCTTTTACCCAACATATCTTTGGGATATGAATTCCATAATTTCCTGAACAGTCATTAGAGAATATTGCAGAGTTCTCTTGTTTTGCTCACAAGACAATATGAAATCCCCAATTACACATGCTGGGGAGAGAGCAAATCTGTAGCCGTATTAACAGAATCATCATGGGCCACTTCTGCTTTAATCGGAGCACTGCTAGAGCTCTACAAGTTTCCACAGGTGAGGCTGGGTGGAATGATGAGAAGTGAAAATATCTTTCTTGGTTTCATTATCAGGAGCCTAACAGGATGAAAGTAGAAGACTGTATTATTCATTTTCAAAGAATATGATTTCAAAACATGTCTATATATATTGGTTGTATTGCTTTTCTAGAACAGAAGAAGAGGAAAGAAAAAGGAGATTACTGAAGTTCTGAGTCTGTTTAATTGCTTTCTGAAAAATATCTTAGAAAGATAATTAGAAAGACAGAATGATGAGTCTTTTGTACCACTTCATGCTACTATTTAACAATGTTCAGGTGTGAGTTTATGACTTCTGTCAGCATTCTTCCTTATGTGGTTTCCAATTTTATTTCCTCTTAGGTTTCATTTGGTTCTTTTGACCCTCTGCTGAATGAAAATGGCCAGTCTCCTTCTCTATATCAAGTGACCCAAAAGGACACATCTCTGGTCCTTGGCATGATGTCTTTGATGATTCATTTTGGCTGGACCTGGGTTGGGCTTGTTGTTACAGAAGGTCCTAAAGGTTATCAGTTTCTCTCAGATGTACAAGCAGAGATGGACAGGAACAGAGTCTGTGCAGCATTTGTGAAAATGCTCTCAACTCCCCTTGCATCATATATGCCAAGTGCACATGAACACATTATACTGACTGAGGAAATATCACTGGTAAATGTGATTATAATTTATTATGATAATGATGGTCTCAGTGATGTGCACTATTCCCCAGAGTCATATATAGCCACCTGGAGAGTGTGGATCACAAACTCACAGTGGCATGCTGACATGGCTGGGAAAAATTTTATACTCGACTCATTCCATGGCACTCTGATTTTTTCAAACCACCATGAGGAGATTTTAGGTTACAAAAATTTTGTCCATGAAGCTAACCCATTGAAATACCCGGAAGACACTTACCTCACTATTTATTGGCTCAATAATTTTCGCTGTTCATTCTCTGATTTTGATTGCACATTGACCGACTGTACTCCTAATGCCTCTTTGGCTTGGCTGCCTGTGAACCGTTTTGACATGGCCATGAAGGATGGGAGTTACAATATGTACAATGCTGTGTATGCGGTGGCCCATGCCCTCCATGAGATGCTTCTTCACCAAGCAGAAATGCCACCAGCGAGAAGCAGAGAAGCTGTGGTGTTTTCTCCCTGGCAGGTAATTTTTGTCCCACTGGATGGCATATCAAATGTCATCAAGGTGCATTTCTTTAGTGATCCCACTTGGGCTCTAACTATGAAACTTTTTATCTTTACTCAAAAATACTGCAAAAAATTGTAGCAGGATCATTACTAAAAAGGTAAATTTTGAGGTTAAGAGGAATAGCCATCAGAGAATCAGTGGTATGGCAAAACTATATGAAAAAATCATCACTTTGGTGTGCTGGATGCCAGTACCCTGCCTTCAGTTGCATTTTAAAATCTAAATATTTCCCAACAATTATGTGTAATACAACAATTATGTGATGTTAGTCTTCTGTTAACCTAATAGTGTTCATCTCTACAGTGTATGTATTATATTAGTTTTTCATGTAACTCTGCAACCTCTTTCAATATTAGTAACTGCAGTTGACAGATAGATAGCCTGGGAAACACTGTAGAGCACAAAGGAGGTCAGAAACTATGTTCACATAGTGGATTTTCATCCAAAACTCATGTAAAGTATTAATTTTAAAGAGTTAAAATCAAGTACTTTCTACTGAAACTAATTTATTAAGAAATATACTGACATATCATTTCTCTACAGGCTGTTGCTGTTATTTAGATCATTACATGCCAGGGATAAATAAGCAATAGGGAAAAAAGAGTTCACCTATTATTCTTTAATGTGTTCTTTATTTTTTCTGTCTCAAATATGGAGTTTTGTTCACTACAGAATGATGTATTTGTTTTAGCTGCACCCCTTTCTGAAAAATGTTGAATTTAAGAATCCAGCTGGTGAGCAAGTGAATTTGGATGAGAAAAGGAAAGTGGATGCAGACTATGACATTGTCAACTTCTGGAACTTTCCCGAAGGCCTTAGACTTAAGGTCAAAGTAGGATCATTTTCCTCACATGTCCAACAATTGTCTTTAATATCTGAGGATATGATGGAGTGGGCCATAGCCATTCTCCAGGTATCTGTGACCTAATCATATTGTATTTTGTTACAATTAATATGCTGTGGAAGCTTCTGTGCACCAAATTTGTTCACTCATGAAATGGCCCCATGGAATTTCAACAGCTTGATTTTCAATTTGAACAGTTTTCTTGGTTACTAGCTTTGGGACAAACAGAACATGAACATGCTTATTAAACTGTTTATTTGTAAATATTTACATGTTTCTTATTTTTAACTAAATATGTCATTTACTTCTATAATCAAATTTATGAGAGTAGTCAAATTGTTTATTTTTCTTTTTCTCAAGGAGTATGTAAAATTCTAGAATTTTCTAAAATATATCCTTTTCCTTTAGGTTCCCCGCGCTGTATGCAGTGAGAGTTGCTATCCTGGATTTAGGAAAACCCCTCAGGAGGGAAAGGCCACCTGTTGTTTCAATTGCATCCTTTGTCCAGAGAATGAGGTCACCAATGACACTGGTAAGAGCATGACTTACAGACATATTTTCTTTTTCCTTTACTTTGTTCTGCTCAGTAACACCACTTTTTAAATGGTGCATTTTGTCTCTTAAAATATGCTTTTTCATTTATCATTCTATTCCCTTGATGATTGTTTGTTTTGACCTTTCTGAGGATGGGTTTCAGAGGTGTTCTACAATGGAGGCTCATCTCTCATTATTTCTGTTGTGGTATTTTGAGAGAGAATCCCATAAGTTCCTCAGGCTTTATTCAAATTTGTATTTCTGCTGTTTTAGCCTGCTGGTTGGCTCAGATTACAGGCACTTGCCACTATGCCTGACCACTTTGATTCATTTTCCTAGACTCATAAAAGCATGATTTTTTTAGAAAAATGAAAATAACAAAACTCACTTCCTTATCCAATAATTTCTAACTTCCAAATCAGCATAATGTTTAACAGAAAATAGTACTAAACCAAATTCATAGGTTTTCTTCAAACTAAACTTCGAATTTTGGTAAGAGAAAGATTTTGCATGTCCTAATTTTCAAGTATCTATTTTTATTGACCCAAAGCAGGATCTCAGAGGGATTGTACTTGGTTTAAGACAATGGCATATCTTTGGTGTACATCATATCTATAGTACAGCACAACATCAATAGCTATGATTTTTTATTAATTCATAAGCAAATATGAAGAAGATCCTATGTAATGAGTTATGGTTTGTGCTATGCAGTTGCAATCAAGGTATGCAAAAAATATAATATCATGGGGGCCAGGGATATAGCTCAGTGGTTCTGGCACCTGTCTTGCAAGCGCAAGGACCTGGGTTCGATCCCCGGTAACCACATAACAGTACTGGGCGTGGAGACTCACCCCAGCAGCAACCAGTACCACATTCCACAGTGCTGGGCATGGTGGCTCAGGCCTGTAATCCCAGCACTCAGAAGGCAGAGGCAGGAGGATTGCTGTCATGTGAGTTTGAGGCTGAGCTCAGGGCCAGCCTGAACCACAAAGCCAGACCCTGTCTCAAAAAACCTTAAAAATAATATATAATATCATGACTTAAAGAAGGTCCTTTGTAGAGACATACAGGAAATGTATGTATAAAATATAGTACTGTTAATTTCAGAGCCATTGATTTGTAAATACATTTTAAATTTAGAAAGTCACAAGAAAATTAAGCCAATCAATGGTAAGAAAATAAAACCTCTATGGTACCACTTTTTCTAAGAAATTTTAGTTCATATTTTACTCCTTTTGCACAATTTTTATATAAAACTATCAGTAATGAAATGTATAATTATTCTAAAACATCAATACTCAAACTTTCAGAATATGTAAATGTGAGAAAACCATTTATTTTACCACAATAACTAATTTCTACTGCATATAGACACTCTATAAAATAAAGATTGCAGGCTACTTATCTTGCCCATCTAATTTCATGAGCTGTATTTTAATTGAAATTAAGATGTATATTTTCAGGAGGTCATAGCATGACTTAATTAAATTTATGAAACAGAAATGAAGTGTGGTATTTGTTTTGAAAATAGGTGTACTATTAATAAATGAAGAAAAATGTAAGAAAATCAAACATGGATGAGGATTTAGCTCAGTGATTCCTGAGCCTGCTTTGCAAGTCCAAGGTCCCTAATTCAATCCGTGGTCACCACATTCAACAGTGCTGGTCGTGTTGACATATGCCCACCAGCAATCAGTACTACATACCACAGTGCCAGGCACGATGGCACAGGCCTATAATTCCAGCACTCAGGGGGCAGAGGCAAGAGCATTGCTGTGAGTTTGGAGCTCACCTGGGCTACATAGTGAGCTCAGGGCCTACCTGACCTACAGAGTGAGACCTTGTCTCAAAAAAAAAAAAAAAAAAAAAGTAAAAAAAAGAAAATTAAACACCTGTTTTGGATTACAAATAAAGAACAACAAAATCAATTTATTTGATTTTGGGAATCACTCTCAGAACCATATTCTTGCCAGGGAGTGGTAGTGTTACTGAGTTACAGACCCAGCCCAACAAAAGCAATTCTTACTAAATTAGAAGTAAATAATTTTAATATTACTAATAAATGAATGAATAATGAATTAGCAAATAATTTTCATCAAATGTACGTACATAGTCTTAAGACAATTCTAACATTCTGTGATTCGATTCTGAAAGCAGAAGTGAGAGATGAATATTTTGTCCCCACTTTTATACACAGTGACTAGAGTCTAATAATCACTGGCTAATTTCATTGAGTGAAGAAAACACATAAACACCCTGAACCAAACTGGAAAAGAAGAAATATAAACTGATAACAATATCTGTTGGTATTATTGAGTACATATAAAACCTACGAAAATTGAAGAATTAATTATTGTATTTAGAGTGAACGGAATATAAATTAATTTGAAAAGATACTTCTAAATCTGAGTCATACAACAATTTTTTATCAAATTTAAAAAGGGGTATGTTCTACATCTTAAAAGTATTAAATACCTAGTGAAGTACCTTCTGTTTTGCAAAATAATGTTATTAAAATATAGAAAATGTTTTGTAAATATATAATTGCAAAAAATGATTCAGTAAGCATGTTTCAGGATGGAAACATTCAATAACTACTGAATATTAGCACTTTTCTATTTGATCTACTGACTGAATTTAAATGTTAAAAAATTTAAATCCTTTTTTTTTTGATACAAAATATATTTTGATAGAGTGTCCCTACCTTGCAAACAATGAAGTACTATATGTTAGTTTCTGAGTGGGTGAATGATCATTAGTGCATATCCCAGGCACTACCTATGGAATATTAATTTAGATAGGTATATCTGTTATTATTCTATGAAAAAGAAAGACACATTCATAGTAATGTCAAAATAATTAGAATAAGCCATAGCACAGTTCACTACACTACAAAGATATGAATAGTAATAACTTGGAATTATTCTGTACACAATATTCTTTTAGTTTGTGTCTAGAAAGGTAGAGAGAAATGAGGCTTCAAGGCACATATGTGCAATTGCAGCACACTGAGAGTGAGAAGTGGGAGGATTTCAACTTTGAACTGGTTAGAGCAATGTTCTAACTTCAGTAGACTCTGACTCAAGATACAATAAAATTTTGGAAAGCTCAGGCATGTAGCTCAGTCAAAATGTCCCAATTCATTGCTGAGGACTTAAAAAGTTAAAGAAAATGGGGATAAAAGAGAAATACAGAGGCTGTATACTTACTTTAACAGTCCATTGAACTTCAGGAGGTGATTTAATTATTATAAAAATAATAATTTTGAGCTAATGACAATTGAAATCTGACTAGATATGGAAGAATGTGTGAAGTGTCCACTTCATCAATATGCCAACATTCAACAAAATCGCTGCCTCCAAAAATCTGTGACTTATCTGGCATACGAAGACACCTTGGGGATGACCCTGGCTGGCACAGCCCTGAGTCTTGCTCTTCTCACAGTTACTGTTCTCGGGCTCTTCATGAAACACCAAGACACTCCCGTCGTCAAGGCCAATAACCGTGTGCTCAGTTACATCCTGCTCATCTCCCTCACCTTCTGTTTCCTCTGCTCCTTACTCTTCATTGGCCGCCCCAACACGGCCACCTGCATCCTCAGGCAGACCACATTTGGGGTTGCATTTACTGTGGCTGTTTCCACTGTCTTGGCCAAAACTGTTACTGTGGTCCTGGCTTTTCAGATCACTACCCCAGGCAGAAGGATGAGGCAGATGTTACTGTCAGGGGCACCCAACTCCATCATTCCCATCTGCTCCCTCATCCAGTTCTCTCTCTGTGGGGTCTGGATGGGAACAAATCCACCCTTTATCGACACTGATGCGCAGTCTGAACATGGCCACGTCATCATCGTATGCAACCAGGGCTCGCTCACTGCCTTCTACTGTGTCTTGGGATACTTGGGCTCCCTGGCCCTGGCGAGCTTCACTGTGGCTTTCCTGGCCAGAAACCTGCCTGACACGTTCAATGAAGCCAAGTTTCTGACATTCAGCATGATGGTGTTCTGCAGTGTGTGGATCACCTTCCTTCCCGTGTACCACAGCACCAAAGGGAAGGTTATGGTGGCCATGGAGGTGTTTTGCATCTTGGCCTCCAGTGCTGGCCTGCTCGGCTGCATCTTTGCCCCCAAGTGCTACATTATTTTGATAAGGCCAGAGAGAAATTCTCCACATGGATTCAGAGATAAAATAAACTCTGGTAGACAGAAGCCTTGATAAGTTCATCTTCATGTTGTTCCTGAAATACTTTGAGGTTCAACACAAATATGAATTTATTTTTAATCATATATGAAATTACAATACATGCTTCAATGAAGAGAATAACTAATCCTTCTTTTCATAAAATGAGGACTGTTGGTCCAAGGACACCCCATAAAAGATCTGAGGCAAGAACAGAAGAGAGTGTAAGATAAACTCTAATGAACATATATCTTTCTCCCTGAAAAAGGACTCTCACTGGGGGAAGGGTTCCTGATCTTCCAAGCCTGCAGACCACTGGTGACTTCTGACAAAGGCCCTCACAGATAACTGACAGTGGAACAGATCAGTGGCCACACTGCATGGCTGTACCTGATGCTTTTCAACACATCTAAATCGGTTCTCACATTGAGCAACACATCACCACCAGTCAAGCAACCATGCCTACCAACCAAACAAGTGAGGAACTGAGGCTGCATCTCTGATTCTACCCTGATAGGAGCACCAGCCAGAGGAACATTACACCACATCCCTGCAATTCCAGCTTGCTGTCCTCTGGATCGTTATATCACCTTCCATGTTCCAAACCCTGTCAGCCATATGAAGGGGAGATAATTATCACTGAGGACAGGGCATCAAAATTAGTCAGACAGAGCATCTCTACCAGTCAAGCAAGGAAGTCCCACCCACTGCCCCAAGGGAATGATCATCCTTGCACCAGCTCTAGGGCTGCAATGATAAGGGAATATCCCTGATAAGAGTGTCAGCCCTGGGGTCACCATACCACCTTCTTGCAGTTCCACCTTCTTGTGTTCTGGATCACTATATCACATCCCTGCATTCCAGCTTTCTTACAGGCCTAATAGTGGCATTCACATGGAGAGTGTAGACAATCATTTGTGTGTTTCTGGAGCTAGCATCATCTACATCACCCTGAATTCATGTCAGAGGAAGGGTGGCTGTTCTTTCAACTCTACAGGAGCTGAGTTGTACTCAGGCACACACAATAGCCAGAAGCCAGATAGTTTTATACTGGATGAGGGCTATTTCCTTGTGACTAATTCCAATTTGCATGCTACTGCACATGTTGTCTACTAGAGACAACAGGCCCATTCTCTGAAGGGGCATTTGATATGGGAATTTTTTCCACTTTTCTCATTCTTTTTTTCTTTTCTCTTTCTTTATTTTCCCCTTATTTTCTAGTTTCTGGAATAGTGTTTTCCAGTGTTTAATTTCCTGTGCTGGGTTTGATACTTTTCAGGATATTCAATGTATTATTACAAATAGGACGATGTGATTCTTCTTTTTAAGTATCCTTCATGGTATGCCAGAAGTGAGACTGGTTTTTTTTTTTTTTTTTTTTTTTTAGGTTTTTTGAGACAGGGTCTCGCTTTGTGGTTCAGGCTGGCCCTCAGCTCAGCCTCAAACTCACATCACAATCCTCCTGCCTCTGCCTCCCGAGTGCTGGGATTACAGGCGTGAGCCACCACGCCCGGCACTGTGGTATGTGGTACTGGTTGCTGCTGGGTGTGGGTCTCC
>PVIR01023853.1:0-26577 GCA_004026965.1 Petromus typicus
AAGGAAGGTCAAGCATATGAAAGGCATGTTTGACTTCTAGTACTTTGACTGATAAAGACTTGATCAGAATATAGCCCCATTATCCATGGAGGGGCATCAGTATCAGAAGGTTTGTGTCCCCATAAAGTTAATGTGCTAAGATCCATTTCCCAAAGTGGGAACCTTAGGCAGAGGGACCCTTAGCAGGTGATGAGGTCATGAGAGAGGAGACATCAAGAATGGGCTTAGGGCCCAGGGAGGTGAAGACCAGGAGACCTGCCTCACTCCACTCACTATGTAAAGACAGAGAAAAGGTCGTGACTGTGAGAAAACAGTCCAAATCCACAGCACTTGATCTTGGAATTAACGTCCATGCTTGTGAAAAATAAATACCTGATTTTCAGAAATTACCAGTGTGTTTTGCTCTAGCAGCTCAAATAGACTAAGACAATGGATTTTAGAGCAAAGAAAACCAATAGAGATAGAAGGGAAATTCGTATAATGATAAAAGTCTTCCCAGCTTGAGAAGAGAAATAGGCAAATCTATAATCTGATATCTTATCATCCACTGAAAAACTGATAGAATATTAGACAGAAATTCATACATATAGAAGAGATTTGAATAGCATAATCAGCCAAATATATAAGTGCTCTATATATCAATACCCCACATAACGATGGCAACATATACCATATACTATATAGACTCATCATCATGGACCATATCCTGGATGTATAATGAACCTCAAAAATCATTTTCTTTTAAAAAAAAGACTTCTGGGTTTTACCATGAATAAAATAGGGAGTCGTTATAAGATATAAAGAAGAAGGACTCTGAAGGCCAAGCTGGCCATTGTGGGAAGTGAGAGCAAAGGAGGGGTTGGGAGACCAGCCAGGAGCTTTGGCTGTAATCTGGTGAGAGATGATAGTTTTGGAGCAAGACATGAGTTCTGGAGGCGGTAATAGCACTCAAGTTCTGGCACACTCAGGTTAAAAAATGTTTAAATATTGCTGTCCCGGAAATGCTGTGGTGATGGTAATGTTGTTTTTAGAAGAAAAACCTATTTCCGATGTAATGTAATTGATTTCTCCTTGCCAAATGATAACCAGGTGCTAGTAAAGAGTGATCTGAGCCTGGTGTGATGGCACATGCCTATAACCCCGGCACTCAGAAAGCTGAGGCAGAAGGATTGCCTCAAGTTCAAGGCCAGCCTGGGCTACACACTGAGTCCAAGGCACACTGAACCCAGTGAGTCCCTGTCTCAAAAAACAGGGGAAAAGAGAGTCATCAGCTTCCATTTAATTTTTGTGCAGTGGATTGTCCTGTCCTGGCAGAGACAGGAGGAAGTGGTGAAAAGGAAGGACTGGGCCACAGTCCTTGCCTATCCTGTCACTGAATCAGCACAGTGTACAAAGGGCCCTCGATGAGCCTCTCCCTTGCGCCTTTCAGCGTGAGTCTACTGTTGAACAACGTGTGATAAGTGTAACCGGGTCTTCAGGCACACCTGCTGTGCTACTTGGTGTTCAGTTAGAGAAACAAATGTTTGTTCTAATCCGGGAGGGGAAATTTACAGTGTTCAAAAAATGCTGATAGGTGGACTGCAGACTGTCAAAATGATAACTTCCTAAGAATTTTCAAGAAGAATTTCATTTCTAGTTTTGGATACCAGGGATCAAATTTGGGACCTTGAGCTTGCAAGGCAGGTGCCAGAACCACTGGCATCCCCAGTCCTTACTGTGTTTAAATTTCATTCTCCTTACTGATTTTCAAATCTAAAAATGGTAACACAACTCTATAGTACTGAGACAAAATCTTACTAATACCATATTTCAAGTATTATTAAATATATTTATTTAGTCCTCACAACAAATCTATCCATTTAGATGACCAATTTCATATACATAGAGCTATGTCTCCTATGAAATTTCTTCTGGAGAAACTGAGAAACAGATTTAGCAATGAGCTGGTGTCACTCATCTGATAATGGTTAAGACTTGGATTTCACACTCCAAATTGGCATGGAATCTGAGTTTTCACACAATTATATGAACACTTTCATGATAAAATATTGACTTTTTGCACACTCAAAAATGCTTTATTTTCAAGCAAAAGAAAAATTCCTTCTCATCTTTTACCAATCAATATGAAGTGTTGTCAGAAAGGTAATTAAATGTTGAATAATTCCCCCAAATACTATAAAAGATACAGACCTCTGCTCTGAAGAAGAAACTAAAAAGAACTTTTAAGACAAAAGAAACCTTGGTTGTCCTTTTCCAATGCCCAGAGGCATCGTAGCACCTTCTGCTTTCCTGCCAGTCTCAATGCCCTGACTGCCCACCTCTCAGAGAGCAGGACTCTACCATCTTCCTCATCATATAATCCTGTCTAGTTCGGTATTGAGCGAATAATAAACATTTAAAACTTAGTTAAATCATGTGCCTAAATGAATGAAAAAGAATAAGGGTGTGATTGACATAGCAACTGAACTTTTGTTCTTTCTGTGGCTCTCTGAGTCACACAGGCAGCTGTGAATTATTCAGCAGCCCACAGGCTGCTGCTTTTGCTTTGAAGGGCCCCAGGTAATTATGCACCCTGGAAGGGCCCATGGAGAGCCTTATGCAAAATCCTCAGTTAATTATCTCTAAGGGCCTAAGTGACAAAGAAAGTGCCATTATAAGTGGTTAAAAATGGACATTTTCTTTCATGTACACAGAAAGTTTGCTTTCTTTATTGTCACCTTAATTATAAGAGAAACATGTAGCTCTTGACTGAGGTTGGGGACCTGAAATGGTGTGGGAGAGGCCAGACGCTGCGCTGATTTCTAATGATTAGCAATAAAGACAGCTAAAGTTCAAAGGTGTTTCCTCTGAGGTCGAGTTTTCACCTGAAGGCCATCTCTGCTAATTGGTATCCTCCTCTGACAATGGCCATTCTGATCCCCAGAGCACAGTAAGTACAGAGGTCTCCCAGCTCTCTAGCAGTAACAGGCACCAGAGGGGAATATATTATCATTAAAGACCCACCGTCCTCCAAAGCTAGGAGTGTTGGCCTTGGAAAACGTCAAAACATGCTGGGAAATTTAATGACTCACTTCCGGAGGTGTGGTCTAATTCTAATTGAAATGTATGTTCTAATTAACACTGGCTGGGAGACTTAAGATAGAATCATCCGTCCCTGTCCCTCAGGTATTTCTTTGAATCCTGAAGGCTTTGTTTTCCTGAACAACTTTCCTTTGTCTTCATAATGGTGTACTTCACACAGATCGGTGATTATTGTCCTAAAACCGAGACCGAGCTGGTTTTTCCCTGCGTTTTGCTCACACTCAGGACTAGAAAGCCTGACTGAGAAACATAGTGAACACGCTTGCTTTGCAGATGATGTTTTTACTAAGACATATGGCTATTTTATTGTTCTTTTAAAAATTATATTAGATTACAGTGCATTCAAGTGCTTTACATACTTGTTCCTCTCCAGTTCTACAGTTTATATCTTCCTCTATTACTCTGTAACCTCATGGAGTGTACTAATTAGAGCCAAAGAATGATCACATCTCAGCTTATAAGCCGAGTGTAGTTAGGACTCTTGATTACAAGTGACATCAGCTACATTCTACAGTATGGCCAACTCCATCCCCACAAACACAGAGTCTGGACTCACAGTAAGCCGATTTGGATCAGTAGACTAGTGTTGAAACCAACGCTTCTCTTCTCCTCCATCCTTTTTGTTAATTTCTGTATCAGCTTCATCCAAAGCCTGGCTTTGCTCATATTCTCCAACTATAGGTTCACTGGGCCATAATTCTGTTTTGTTCTTGTCCAGCAGAAGAGAAAAAGAGAGGAATCTTGCAAATGGACAGTGTCTTTGCTGCTATCTGGAGGGGCCATTTGAGACTATGCCAGTCACACTGGGGGATGTCAACTGTTTAGGTCTTAGATGTCCAATATGGCAGCCTCTAGCTACATATGGCTATTATGCACTTGAAATGTAGCTAGTCCAAAATGACATGTGCCAACAGTGAAAAAAATCCATTGAATTTTAAACAATGTGAAAAAATTAATATAACTCATTAATGAATTTCTATGTTAATTATAATATAATTTTTTGATATGGCAGATTAAATGCAATATATTATTAACATTAATTAAACCTAATTCTACTTACTGTTTTTAATGTTTTAAAGTTTAAAAAACTTACTGTTTTTAGTCACTACTAAAAATTTTAAATTGTGTATATAGCTCCCTGTTTTTCTTTTGGACAATGCTTGCCCAACCTCAAGGTTCTCCGTGTAAAAACTTAAAAAAATTCAAGGTTTTCTTCTTCTGAAAAAAAAAAAGAATCTGCATTGGTTAATATGGTGTGCTCCATCTGGAGTATCATTTCCTTAATTACTGTCTTGCTATTTTTATTCTAATTCCTAATGTGTAGTTATAGGAGATGAAAAGTGGGCAATTCAATGTGTGTTTCATCAGGAACCAAGGGGATTTTAGCCAACACACTGAGCCCATCGTCACTGCACTACACAGGAATTATGAGGCAGTGTGATTTCAAATGCTTTCCAATTTCCCTGTAAGTCCAGTCACAACTGGGAACATAGTTGGACTAATCTCACAAGCCTGAGTGCTCTTCTACTATTTGATCTTAATCATTTCATTTCACATCCAACATTTATTCTGTTACTGAAACTATACATAACAGCACCATCCCATGATAGAATCACTTATGATACAGTGAGGGATAGAAAACTTTCTCTAGATGTATTTACTGCTTTTTATACCCCACTTTCTAGCTTTTCTTCTTCTCCTGTGCTACACTCATGGCTACAAGCTGTCTTCCACAACCGCTCTGTCTCTCCAACAGTTGACTGCACAACTGAGAACAAAGAGTCAATGGAGTTTGTGAATTAACTGAGTGACCTACAGAACCTGGTGAAGAAAATCAGTGTGAGTTCTCAACAAACTCAATGTCAAGGCCCAGAGTCTGAGCTATGAAGTGAGGATTTCCTTGAGAAGACTGTGTAATTTAGTTTCTTGGTTAGAAGAGATCCGGTCACCCATAGTCCTGTGTAGCTTTTTGCTTAGATCCGCAGCCACAGTGTCTGTGTAACTTTCTGCCCGTCAAGCAGAGCACTTCCTCAGGAACCAGGGAAGCAGCTGTAACCAGAAGCTGAATCGAGTGCTGAAAATGATGCCAAATGTTCTAACCATATTTCAGATTTAAGTCAAGTTGGTAATGGTGCAGGACATCTGTGAGAACCAGACGAAGAGCAAAGCGTTTTCATTGCACCTGGCACAGACAGTGAGCAGTGAATCCACACTGCAGCGTCTGGTTGAGCTTCCGGGGAGGGCAGGAGTGGGAGGAGTCGGCATGAGCTTCCCAAACCTCTGTCTGTAGCCCAGTCACACGGGAGCCGCTGCTTACCAGAGGGAAAGAGCAGGCAGGTGCGGGAGCGATGGGTGAGCTGCTTTCAATAAGAATAGACAGAGTCCGTCTTCTATGACCCTTTATATTCTCTGGTTTATGTTAGGCCTTCTGCATGACTATGCTCTGATTCTTTCTTAAATCCAATTAAATATGGGCTTGAGTAGACACACATGTGCATTATCCAGAAGATCTTACTGAGGGATTGTGCGTGCAGTCAGCCAAAGCAGCTGGATCCTTTCTAGTATTTAAGATTGGGTTTTTTTCTCAGTATATTTGGGAGGAGAAAAGAATAAGAAAAAATGGCAGTAAATATCCATGGTTTTGATTTCATAAGAAATTCTTTTACTGTCTTTCCCCCTTTTGGCTTTAGGCCAGACTGATGATCTTAAAAATTGCTGGGTGGGACTCTCTCCTTCTGTTGTCTCCATTGCCAGCAGGATGAAGCTCAGTCTCCCCCAGCGAGACCTCACATTCCCGTTTGGATGGGGTCTCTCTGCCTGTTACCTTTGTGTCCTGCCCCTGGTCATACTGACTCTTCCCTCCACGCTCAACTCTTGCGTTTCCCCAGCTTGGAGTTACTTCACACCAGCACATTTCTACCACCTCAACTTTGCCTAAAGTGGCAACTGTACAGTGTGTGAACAGAACCACAGTTCTGGCTCTAGTATTTTGTTAGCCTTGCGCATAGGAAGTACTTGGTATTTTAATTTATATTTATCTTACAAGACTAGGCATAAATAGTATAGGCCAGGAGTGGTTACTGTATGGCATAACTGTTGTTTCTTTTTCTTTTAAAGCAAAAGATTTTAAAGTTTGAGCTGTTTTTTTTTTTTTTTTTTCCTAAACTAAAACCTCCATATTTAGGTTTGCTTGCAGTGTTGGTACTTTGTGATGTATAAATGGGTTAGGGGTTCAGTTTGGGCACTTGGTCTCTACAAGATTTGCCATGACTAGTATTGCTATGGAAAATTTCTCTGAAAAACTCTTGTCTCTACTACCCAGGAGAGTTGATTTAATCTCTTCACTGAGCCTGTATCTCCTACACTGGCTTTACCTTCTCTCACCTTCACCTATTCCCTTGCACGCTCCCCTCCATCACCACACACATGTGTAATTCATCCCCCTGGCTCGTGAGCGCTGTGGGGGTGACCTTCCAAGGTCACTGGCTCATGCTCTCCAGGAGGCAGCGCTGTGGTCCCTACAGAGATGGTCAGTGAGTGTCCAAAAAAAGAACAAATGAGTTTGTTCCTGAACAATAGAAGTCTACCCGTGCTCTAGTTATTGTTGACCAATTTCTAGAAAGAAGGTTACCTGGGAAGAGCAAGACTTTAAAGGGAAGAACGCTTATCAAAGGAAACTATCAAAGATCGCCGGACATCGGAGAATTTCAGGTTGTATCCAGCAACACTTGCACACACCATGGACAAAGACAGTGAGTTTACAGCTTATCAAAAAGCCCCTTCATCCTGAGAACTCGCCAAATGGCCTGGGCAGTGGACTTCTTCTTAGGTGGGAATTTGTGAACTGCAAGCCAAGATAGGCCCTGTGTCTGTCTTTCACCTAGGGAGGGGTGAAAAATGCTGTTTGTGGACGTTGCTGGGACCAGCACTCAGATGTAAGACGATTCTTGGAGAAGGGTGCTTGTGCACCCTCTGCCAGGGAATCCTGGACAGCAGCTAGAAGCATTTTGTTTTTCTGAAATGGGGGAAGGGAGCTACTGGTAGAGCTCAGGGACACAGCAGGGAAAAACCCTACAGTTTATAGGACACTGACTCGACAAAATGATCAGTCACAAAATGTCAATCATGCTGAATTTGAGAAATTCTAATGCGTTCACTATGCCATTTCTGCATACCCACTTCTGTGCTGTTTGTTCTTGTCCCTTTATGGAAGACAACAAAGGATGACTATTATCCTTAAGTTTTAGAGCTAACATTTGGTAATTCACATGGGTTAACGAATCTGCAGCTTTTTATCCACTATAATACCCAGTTGATTAACTACTGTTACAGAGCCCAGAGCCATTCTAGCACTTTCCTGGTCTTAACCCCAACAAAAATCCTATAAGGTAAGGACCTTATTTACTCTTTTTTACAGATAGGGAAACAAAGGCAAAGCAACAAAGCTGAGTTTGAGCTCATTCTTACTCCTTGCACTGAGCTAAGAGCCAGGAAAGACCGGGTCTGGCACACAAGGTGTGCCACGAGAAAGCGTCTGACTTCACATCTCCAGTATTTTATCATCACTGTGTTCTTCAGCTGAGATATTGGCTCTGGTTTGTCCAGGCTTCTTCTGAGAGGACCTCCTGCTTTTGAGATTTTAGGCTGATCAGAGAGGAAACTGCAGCAGCACGGAAGAGAACTAACCCTTTGGTGAGTTTGGCAGCAAGCCTGGCAGTATACGTCAAAGCCCTTTGCAAGGTGCAGGCAGGAGCTTTCAAATTGGGGCACAGTCATGAATTCCCAGTCACCTGCAGGGATGGACAGGGTAGTCTGAGGTGGGGAGCTGTCATTTGCCCTGTATCCTCTGCTGGAGCGCCTCTGTGCACCCGGTCCAAGGTGCACACTCTGGGAACACCACTGTAAACATAGCATGGACGTGAAAGCTGACTGATCCTGGTAGAATACTTAGGCATCTGTGCATTAATTTGAACTACCTGGGAGGGAGCTCAGAGTGCAGATCTGGCTCCTGGCGACCCACAGGCTTCAGGCCAAAGAGCTTGATTGAGGTGCTCTGGGACAGAAAAGAAGGGAGCAGGATTAAAGCTACCTTGTGGCAGTTGTTTCCTGAGACCATGAAGGGCTGTGCCGCCTCCTCAGTGTTTCCCTAATTGGCTACTGTGGCTGTTATTCTGCCCAACAGCCCCGAGACACAGAAGAAGAAAAGACTCCAGATCCCTCAGAGGAGGAACAAAGGAGGGGCCCAGCCTTTCTGCAGGATGAGGAAAGTCTGCCTGGTTTCTTCCCTGAAGCCCTTTCACACCATCTCTCACCTTTCTCCTCCTGTTTTCTTTCTTCCCTCAGAGGGACCAATAAACACACAGTCTGGACAAGCAGAACTTTGCTAGTTATTCAGGAAGAGTGCCGAGGACTCACAGTCCTGCTGTAAAGGGACTCTGTGTTTGACAGGTGTTGGCGCTCTCAGACTTCTGGGGCATCTGCGCCCCTTTCTGGGAGCCCAGGGGAGTTATTCTAATCGTAACACTAGCTCGTCATATGACACGCATCAGCTGTGTGTGTTGTGACCGCTCTCCCCATCACAGCAAGCTTCGTAAGTCTGCAAACCCTGCACATCACAGCCTGACCTGTGACTTTGGAGCTGCAGCTTCTCGTCTGTAGAATTGAGATAGTCATAGGACCACTCCGACACACTCCCACACACTCAAGCACACTCACACGCACACGCACACTCGACTCCGGAGGACTGCTGTGGCCGCTGGAAGAGACGGTTGGCATTCATCAAACAGTGCGTCACACATGGTGAGTCACTCACAGGGCATTGCTTTCTCCCACTATTTTCATGAGTTATTAATATTTAATATTATGATACTTTTATTTTAATGCCTGGAAAAAATCATCAAGAAAGAGCAAAACAATGGGAAAGAGCGTTTCTAGTCCATTTGTACTGAATTTCCTAGGCCAATTGCATCTGCGAGCAGAACAGACGATCTTGTTGGAAGAGAAGTTTGCCCGATGTGGAACCAGGCAGGAGAGAAGGAGAAGGAGAGGAACCACTCAGTCGCTACCACACACTGAGATCCACGAGAAGTTCCCTAGCATCAGTTTAACCTCCCTTTTCTTAAATGGCTTTATCTTTCCAGAACACGAACAAATGAGTGTATGTGTGGAAAATATATGTGATGGGCTAGAGAATGAATTCAAGCGAGCCTGTGTCCTGCCACAGGTACTGGTGGCCTGAACTTCTCCAAGCTCTCTCCAGGCAGCCGCAGAGCATGGAGCTGCCAACAACCCCCACTGACGCTGGTTCCTGCAGGCAGGGGAGCAGCAGCTCATCAGTGCAGGTTACTAAGCAACTGGGCTCCTAGGGAGGGAGGTGCACAGCCAGGGAAGGCCTGCTTCTGAGACAAAAGAAAACCCCAGACCGCAGCCAGGCCATTCAGGGTTAATAATTCATTCTAGTCTTCGCTTTTAAGGGGATGAATTCTCAAGCTAGTTTACCTTTAACCAGGTGTTACAAACACAGGGGAGGAAGATTAGAAGCCCTGTTGCAATTTTATGAAGCAACTGCAAGCAGCGCTGTAAGTGACTGGTAATAAATTTTCTGGGTTGCGCTACTTCCCCCAGTGACACAGCACACACATCATCTTGCAGGTGCCTTAGTGGAAAGCAACTGTCACTTCACTTACAGTCCCAGCAACTAAGCCAACAAACTTAGCTTTGGATTTAAAATGGATCTGTTGTTTTCTCCGTCCCACTTAAGTAAGACAGTCTCATGTCTAAAACTATAGTTCTTGAAGCAGCTAATAATAAAAATGGAAGGAGTCATGGCTGACAAGGTCATTAGAGTTTAAGAATTCTGAACAGATGCGGGGATTGTCACACATCTCTTTAGGAGAGGATGAGACCTGGCCTTGTTCTGAGTCTTACTTTGATAAACATCTGTTAAGCCTGAATCTGTGAAGAGCACAGATAGCAGATTTCTCACGGGAGGGGGTGGGGCAGGGTGCGCAAAGGTGTTGGCCAACGTCCAACCATGCAAAGGAGTTTGACTAGCGGGGGAGATGGTCTGTGCGCAGTGAAGAGAGGTGTGATGGGAGGAATGGAGAAGCTCCCACGGAAACTTCCAGCTTCGATTTCAGACTCGAGCTTCGTAGTTCTTCCTAGGGAAGAGTCCTGGGATGAGGCGGGAGGGTACAGCAGGCATCAGAGAGCGAGGCCCTAAGGAGAGAGCTGGGGCCACCGCGCAGCAGCCGCAGTCTAACCTTTCCAAGATGAGCGTCCATGTGAAGCCCACATGTGCGTCGTAGTTGCATTTTTTTACATTGCATCAAGGGAAGGGAACTTTGCAGGGTTTACAAAGCTGCAGTGACCCAGCCTCACCCTGTTGCCCTGCACAGCCCTAACATCCAGACCACAGAAAAGCTGCACACTTTTTCATTTTAATTTTTATTAGTGTACGTTTGCATCAGGAGGAGTTGGTGCACATACCAAACACAGCTTAATTCTTTTATGGCCTTTTCCTCTCCCCTCCTTTCCCCGTCTCTATATCCTAGTCTCCTGTGTGTGAGACATGGTATTTACATGGTTCTGCACACCTGAGAGCCAAGGTCTCAGATACAGTGTGCAGAAATGCTACATGGACAAAGAGCTGCCTTTGTGTGTGATGTAGGCTGAGGGAACGGTGGGAGCCAGGTGGACGCAGCCCCAGCGCCCTCGCTTCCTCGCCCTTGGGCAAGCTTGCTTGCTTCTCTGGACCTCAGGAAAAGCCACCAATGACACTCAGTCCCCTGCCAAAGCAGGCAGGAACCTGAGACAAAGGAAGAAAGTGCACTTCTCCACACACTCACCAGAACATCTGCGGAGAGTGTGGAAAAGGGAAAAATGAAGAGGAGCCCTCTCCATGAGTAAACAGGGCTCTGCAAAGCTCCCCACAGCCCAATTCATTTACATGCCTGCATCAACCCCAATAAACTATCCGGAGCGGTGCTGTGGATAGAAAAGGGCGGTTTCTGCTGTATAATAACACAGTGCTGCTGAACAATCAAGGGGCTGTTTTCTTTAAAATGATAAAGTTTTGTCCTGCATGAATATTTATGTCAACTCTGACTTAAAAGATTGTATTAAAATGTTATTTCTTTTAATACTGGATGTATTGCTGCCTTCTTCGATTTTGTGCCTGTGATAAACACATTACTCTTCTCACCATGACCCAAGTTCTACAAACATATATTTTCAAGGATTATTATAAGTAGGAGGTAAAGACTGTAAAACTTGTTCATACTGTGCTACAAGGAGAGGCTTGAGTCACTTGTGGGAAAAAGGATGCACTTTGAGATCATGATATTAAGTGAAATAAATCAGAGGTACAAGCTTAAATATCACATAGTTTCTCTTATGTAAGAAACCCAGTGTAAATAAAAAATAAAATGAATACATAGATAATAAGAAACAAGGAGATAGATCTTTTGCAAAAGGAAAAAGGGCCAAGAAGTGTAGGCATATGGAGTAAGGGGAAGGAAAGGGGAAGAAAAAAGAAGTGAGGTTTGTTCTGTCCACATACCAGCTCCCTGTAGTGCACGTGCTCACTGTGAACTCCAAACTTGGGCTAATAAAAACAAAAGTTAAAAGTCGTAGCCCTTCTGAATATAGGATTTCACAATCCTGCGGGGATTTTTTATGTACCGTGGAGCACGCTTTCTAGGAACCCCAGGGCAGCAGTGGAGGGAGTGCCCTTGCTAACAGACACCCATGAGCCCCGGATCCTGTTCTTTAGGGGGTTTGAGGGTCTTACTGAGAAGATCGTGAGAAGGGTGTTGGCCAGGGGGAACTTCTCTCCTCCCAAGTCTGGAGACTCCCTTGGAACCCCAAGCCAGTCTTTCCTTCTCAGCTCACCTGTTGATTTAGAGTCCAGAGATGACCTGCTTTTAGTCTGCCTGCCCCAAGGATAGTCTTGTCAGCACTGAACTTCCCAACAGGTTCTTTGTGGTTCTGCTGTCCTGTTTGACTGCTTATTCTGTCGTCCCTGTGGGTTTCCAGCCAGCTGACTCTTATCGCCATCTAGGATTCTGCATTCTCCTCTAGTGGGGAGAATCACTTCCTGACAGAAGTTCAGCTCCAAGTATCCTCATGCTGGCAAGGCTGAAGACACCTGGGCTAACTTAAACTGTTTCTCCCGAGAGCAGAGGCCACTGGGAACTTTCCAGTTGAGCTACTGTGCTGTCATTGAAGCTGAGATGTTCTGGGTATGAAAGGTTGGTCTCTACCTTGTTGCTGTTGGGAGCTGGTGGTAACCTTAAGAGTAAGGACCAAGTCAGAGGTCTTTGTGCCTGGGAGCACGCCGGCCTCTTCCTCCCTCCCCTCCACTTCCTGCTGACAGTAGATGGACAACTCTGTCCAAGCTGTGATGTTCTGCATCACCCTAAGCTCAGCAAACTCACAGGGACTGAGATCCCTGAACCCGTGAGCTAGAAACGAAGGCTTTCTTTGTAAGCAGTGATCTCAGGTACTTGTGACAGTAACCGAAAGCCAAGAACACACACCAGGCACTGAGAACCACAGCAGTAAACCTGCCTTTGTCTTAGACACGTTCTCCTGGCACCACACAGGCACTATGTGCACTTATGCTCAGTTGACAATGCACAGTCAGCTCCTAGCCAATTCCAACTACTGAATTTATTCTATAACCTGGTATCTTCATAAAACAGTTCCACTGTGATTTTCCAGTTTGTTGTTTAGCACAGAAGAAAGCTGATAGGTAGATGCTGTAGACAAACAGCAACACACACCTGAAGACAAAGCATTTATGGAAGACGCGACAGAAGTTCTATCTAGACAGTGCATAGAACTTCACATTTCCAAGGAATTTACAGGCTAAACAGAAAAAATATGCCATTTCCTATTTACAATGACAAGCAGCCTGGCACTGAGCTGGGCACTGCCCTGGGTACTCTGCGTCTTCCTTGTATGTCACAGGCTATGGGGGCAGAGAACCCACAGAACGGGGTGAAGGCAAACAGCTGACTCCTCGCTTGGATCTCTCTGTGTTTCTGTCTCTCTCTGTGTGTCTCTCTCTCTCTTTTTCTCTCTCTCTGTCTCTGTGTCTCTGTCTCTCTATCTCTTTCTGTCTCTGTGTCTGTCTCTCTCTCTGTTTCTCTCTGACTCTCTCTCTCTGTGTTTCTCTGTCTCTGTCTCTTTCTCTCTGTCTCTGTCTCTGTGTGTGTATCTCTCTCTGTCTGTCCCTCTCTCTCTCTCTGTTTCTCTCTGTCTGTCTGTCTCTCTTTGTCTCCTCATAGTCCTTAAGGAGATCTCAGACTGCCTCTGTCATTTGGCTTTTCTTTCAGTTGCCTTTTTCTTCCTTGTGTGTAATAAAACAATAACATAGAAAAGTAGATAACAAAAGTTAAAAGTCAATGATTTTCCTAGAAACTAATACATTTTGTATAACACAGAGTGAAGAAAAAATATATGTAATGTGTAATTTGCATATAACAAATTTTGCATATGTAAAAATTAAAACTGTAGCAATCTAATTTTACTTTTTAAAGAAATATCAATAAGCTGTAAAAAATCTTTAGTCTTTACAATTAATTCCACAGGATCTTAATGTATCAATTGCTTACAAACTATGATTTCAATACAAGATTGTATTTCTAAAATACATTTCAAGAATGTTTTGATAATATTTCTTGGTAATAAATCATTTTGATGTGGTTAACTCAGATTAGTTTACTCCAAAACTGTAGGTTTTAATTAGTGCTGCTGTGGAGTACTATTCAGTATCTCTCAGGAAAAAGCCTCACTAATAATCTTTTCCCATCTGGCTTCATTAAAGTCTTATGCATTAATCTAGATACACTTAAGAGTATTTGGTCAAGAATTTAATTAAACTTTGATTTTACAGAAATAATATTTCCAGCAGGTAAGAGAAAGGTCAGAATCTGAGAACTTGATCTTTAGTCGCCGGATTAGACACTGGAGATGCTTTCCTCAGCGAGTCTCCCCAGAAACGCGCTGACCTTTGACGCCTACCATTTGTCCTTGTTGTAAATTAGAATCTGTGGACATGGTGGGTGGTTTGCTCTTTCCGACCTCCGCAGTTCCCCGGAGAATGTAGAAAGGTGTGAGCTCGTTGTCCCATCCATCAGCACCTCCCCGGTGTGAGCTGTGATGGGGCCATTCGCGCCCTGCTGCTCTCTTAATAGGAATCATGTGGGATGCGCTGTGGGGAGAAGCGAGGAGAGGGTGGGAGGGAGGCGCAGCCTCAGAAAACCGATGGGGCGGAGGAGAGCTTCCTGTGGACCATTTTTACCATTTCAAAAACCCAATTCACATAGTCTACAGGTCACAGCACACGCAGAAACTGCTCCCTGCCACACTGGGCGGCCACAAGCAGAGACTAACTCTGCCTCTGGAGATGAGTGAGAAATTCGGAAGCTCTTTGAAAGTACAAGAAAAATTCGTACCCCGTTTAAAAGAAGAACGCCCACTGAAATAAGAATGGTACAAACTAACACAGAGTTCTGCTTGGTATGTTTACACATCCGTGAAGTGTCAAGTGTCTTCTTGCCCGTGAACATTCTGGCACACAAAGTAAGCAAAACACAAAAACAAAAGCACGGCTGTGAATTTTCCGATCGCTCATGTGTACGTGAGCTGGTCTACCTGGGACTTCCTCGACTGCTCTTCTGGCTTCATGACGACCGTTAAATGTACATGCAGTGGCAGTAGCAGAGCTGGCTGCTGGGGCCACGCGTGAGCAGAGCAGGACGTGCGTGTCGTCCAGGAGCCTACAGATGTGCCCTATCCGGGGCCAGGCCTGCTGCGATTCAGGTTGTCTCAGCTTCCGCCTCCCAGACTCGGTCCTGCACGGCTCCCTGTCACTGTCTTTCTCTTTCTTCCTTTCCTGGCTCTTCTCCTTCAGGGAAATCTCTGCATGTCCAGCGTTCAGCTCAGCAGGGCAGCTGATTAGTTCAGCCTGGCACTGTCTGTGCTGAGGAGCCATTGTAGTGGCCTCTAAACGATCTGCCTTTGTGTTGCCCCAGGGCCTCGTCCCATCAGCTGTGGCCAGGCCAGGGTCACAGGGCAGAGACAAGCAGATGGATGCTGGGAGCTCCCTGATTAGCTCTTTGTGGTGAAGGCACTGCAGAGTGGAATGGCCCATTGCTATGGGAAAGTTTTGGAGTTCTATCCATATTCCCTAAAGACATCAACCCTTGTTCTACCACAGACACTGGTGCTGACATCAGTTTCTGAGAGACCACCACAGGCGCTGTTCGCAGCAGTGAACACTGGCAGCAGAGATGTCTGGTCCCTCCAGCACCCATGAGTGACATGGGTCTGGAACATGCGGCTGCTGGTGTGGTGCACACGTGACCTGTCGAGTGACCCTCTGTGTACCACAAGGCTGCTCCACCTGGGATGACTCCAGCAGAGTGGGAGCCCCGCAGCGGCACCCTCCCGTGTGTCCCAAGGCCGAGGCTGTGCATGGCCGCACAGGCGTGCAGTCCTCCCTCTGAGTCCTGAATCCCACCAGGCCCGGCCAAGAGCAGCAGCTGTGTCAACTGCCAAGAATGCCACCACAGCTTCTTCTGTGCTGCCACACTCTCCCAAGTAGAGGCTCCTGCCACCTACAAAAAGAGGTCACTTGATGCCCACACCCAACCTGTAGGGCAGCTCTGTGTCCACTCACGGTCTGGCTGTCAGTGCCAGGACCCTACCAGGACTGCAAAAGGCAAAGGAAGAACAAAAGCAGCGGCTGTGAAGTGGAGCCCTGAGAAGAAGCCCAGCTCGGAAGCAGAGCCCGGGCCTCGTGCTCAGCACATGAATGCACGGCATGGACAGTGGTCTTGCGTGAACATCAGTGAGGAGGCCGCCAGCTCTCCGAGTTAGTTTTTATTAGCTTTGTGGTTGCATTGATGCCACTCAATTTCTTCATTTATTTTTCTCCCCTTCTTTGTGCCTTCCCCTTTCCATTTACCAAAGATCTAGCTCCCTATTTCCTATTGTCTCTACTTTCTTTAACTCTTTAAATTCTTCATAGGTTCGCTTTTCAGGTAAGAGCAGGTGTGCAGTATTGAAGCTAGCTTAATTGCACTTAAAAAAATGATCTCATCCATTGTCCTACAAATAACTCAGATGTCTTCTTCCCTATGGCAGAGTAGTACTCCACCATGTGTAAATACGGTGGACCCTCCAGATCCAACTAGCCTAAACATGAACAGCTTGGGTTAGTTAGCTTAGTGGAAGATTCAGCTGCCTCTTATTTTCCATAGTGTGCACCCAGGTAAACATCCAGATCTCAGCTATACTGACTTATAACCAACTTGAGTTTCAACCAGCCCTTGATAACCTATCAAATTCATGAGTCAAGAGTCTACCATACCACACTTAATTTGTTCATTCATCTGTTGATATAGACTGATTCTGAGATTTAGTTACTACGAGCTATGCTGCTATGAACATAGGAATACCTGGGTCACTGGGAGGAGTCATGAGCTTCTGAGGGGAACGCTGCTGAGCTCCCTTGTCATCTCCAGGGGAACTGGAGTCACACACTAGTATAAACCAGTACTCAACAGGAAGTGATCTTTTCATATTCCTACATATTAAGTACACAAGACAGTGGCTTCCTTGTGCCAGTTTCACACTTGCATATAACACTTTGATGGTGTCTACCCTCTTCCTCTTCCTTCCCATCTACCCACTTCAGCAGTAGGAGATCTTAAACTGCTTCTGACTGTTTTTGTCTGAACAAAGAATTAAGAGTCTGTGAACTGACAATAAAAATATGCTGATAGGTCCACATGTATCAAAGACAGCTACTCAGTGAACCCCGTCCTCCATCGGCAGGTCAGGTATGGAGCATGGGGTTGGCTTTCTGTTTAATACTGAGCAAGTGCACATGGTATTTACTGATTAATTGCTGCTTCAGTGTTTTAGAGAACTACTCAAACTGAACTCTTTACTAGCAATTATGGACACTCTTGACTCAAAAACATCTTAATCTCTCTAAATGACCCTGTTTATGATACTTACTTTAAATGAGAAATTAGAGAGACACTGCTGAGTTTCTTTAGAAACAATACTTTTTCTGAAACTGTGGAGAATGTTTCTTTTGTGGAAAAAAGTATTTACACTGTCTTTTCTCCCCCCTACGGCTACTAAACACTGTGGTAGTTCTTTATCAGTGCTGTTTATACTGCATGATTTTGCTTATTTAGATGTTTGTAGAGTGTAAAATTACGGGTCTGTGGTTTGTTACCAGAACTGCTTCTTCACTTTGTTTCTTCTTTTACTCGAATTTTAAAGAGTTTTGTTGTTGTTGTTGTTGTTGCTTTCTCTAGTTTTCCATTATGTCTTTGCTTTCTTTTGTAAAGAAGATAAAGAATATTTAGCATCCCCCAAGGAAAGCTGCATGGGTTGGTCCCAGGAGAGGAGACACACAATCTTTAAGTGACTCTCTTAACAGAACTATAGTTTGGGTCAGGCTGCTGATCAGGTTTGTGAGCTTTTCCTCACCATGTGGTTCACCCATGTGCCTTTCTCCCCTTCTGTTCTCTCTTTAATGCAAAAAGCAATTTAGAAGGTTCAGAGGCTCAAAGCAGTTCATTCATTCTCCTTGTGAACTACGTATAATTCTAGTTTGAATGAAGAGACTGGCGGAGTTATTCAGCTTGACTTTATCGAATGGCACTATTGCCGTGCACCCTGGACAGGGGTTAAAGCTTCTGTGAACATAGGAGTACCTGGCTCACCAGGGGAATGTTAAGGCTTCTGTCAGCCTCATAGGTTGTTCTCTGCTCAGTCTACTTTCTTGAGTGTGCACTCTTTGATAACAGAGACTCTTGGAAGCTCAAGTCAAGCAGCATTCCTCAGGCAGTATGGAGTCAATGGTTGCACAGCTATGCAGCATGGCTCATATTTGTTTTTAGACTTTTGTTTTGTTTTGTAGGACAGGGAAGGTCTTTCTTATTTGTTTCATTTTGGGTTTTAAAGGGAAAGATTGATTTGGTTTTCATTGAACCTAATAAAAATATCTTTAACAAGTTTAGACAACCAAAATACTCAAGGGCATTCACTGGTTTTTAAAAACTAAAGATTGAAGAAATAAGAGAGCAGAAGTGCATTTAGACCTTAGATCAGCAGAAAAATTTGGCCTTGAATTTTTCAAGGTCCATTCTTCCTCTCTGACTCTTTCCTCTTCCTCTGTTTCCTTTTCTTTTCCCTCTCCTTAGTCACAGCTTGTTTTCCCCTCACTGGGGCCATCTTTATTTTCCTCCAGGGAAGACTGACTTCTCCTGAGGGTAACCCTGGAGGGTAGAATAGATGCTGATGTCTTCATTTCCTGTGTTCTGAGAGGTAGAGGGTTCCTTCTTTACCTAGTAATTCAAATCACCTAGCAGAGAGCCTTGAAGTTTCAGCCAGGAAGAGCTGCCCACTCTGGACTCATTGAAGCAGGGATTCTTCCACAGTGTGGCCTCAAAGACCTTGGTGACTTCAAAGGAGCCACAGGTCAGATCAAGGAGGAGAGCAAGAACTAGAGGAGAAATTCCAGGGTACTTCACACTCACAGAAAGAGGGAAAATGTGGACTAGCCGGGCTAGTACAAAGATCTTTCTCTTCATGTAAGTGAGCTACATAAACTCCTTGGTCACTTTTCCACAACTATGCCCAAAATGAGTTTTTCCTTCTTTTAAACATGTGGGTAAAAACGGGTTTATTTTTATGAATTTAATGAAAATTCAGAGCCTTTTTACTATCAAATGTTATCCTACAAAACTCAACTTTTCCCATCTTTATTTGTTGGTTGGTTGGTTGATTCTAACTTCTCAAAGAAGGTTAAAGTTGTTCAGAGACACACTAGACTCCTTCCAAGTGTGTGTGATGACCTGAAAATAAATCTTTCTCAGAGCCATGACTGAAAATAAACTATGATTTCAATTGCAAAATCAAAACATCATCCAGAAACCCACCCTGCAGAAGTCTCATAAAACTTCCATTTGAGTCACTTTTTATTTCTCCAGACTTTACACTAAAGGTTATGTAAGCATTGTGTGGCCCTTGGCTCATCCAATAATGGATGAAGGAATTTTTGAAAAATCTCCCAGGAATTTCCTCTGGTTATAAATTATCACAAAGGGTGGAATTTTTTTGACAGTATATGGATAAATCTGATTAATGATTATGCATTTAAAACAGAAACAAAAAGACACTGAAGTCATCCTGGCTTTGAGGATTGACCTCACTAGTAGCAAGACTATTTTCTCTTCTTTTCCCTCTTTTTCCTGGTTTTTGGATGACTGTGAAGCAAAAAGCACTGTTGAAAAAAGCAGCCCACTCTTCCACTTTCTTATTTCAACATCTATCTTTCCATCATGGACAGTCTGTGTTGATGGGCAAGAGAGCTCACTGGAGGTGGTTTGTAGCTCTGCATCCATGCAGGTGATGTTCATGCATGTCAGCCTCCTGTGGGCCACCCTACACTGCTTGATGGCAGTGCTAAGTATTGGCACCAGCAGAAAACCAGCCAAATTAGATCATATATGGGAAAGAACTTTGATATCTGCACAAGGGTATACTAGGTCAGTTCATCTTTGTTGAAGTTATTATATCTACCAGACTGAAGAATTTTCAGTGGCTACTTATATTTCTTTTTTCCCAATTAATTCCCAGTTCAAACTGAGCAGTGGAAGACATCATGGAAGCTAAGCCTTGTCTATATTTCACATTTATTTGCCTTCAAATTTTCTATGCATTGCACAAATTGAATTGTCCATTGCTTTCTTCACAGCCACAGCAGATTCCTTACTTAGATTCTTCTTCATCCAGGAATGCATATCTCCTAATCCATTTTTTCCACATCTTCACTCCTGCCAGCAACAATTTAACTTTGCCAGGAAGATAATATATAGTGGGAGTGATGGAATTCCACAGAGCCCTGGCTAACCGTGATTTCGTCAGGCAGTTTGCATATATCTTTATTTGGAAATTTCCAGCCCCATGAGAAAGCTGGGAAGGACTGTTCAATTGGGGGCCAGAGGGCATAGAGTTGTGGAACTTCAGCACCAGTATGCTGGGTTCAGAGAGGGGGTGAGGAGCTGCTATTGCCATCTGGGTATTTGAGCCACAATTATTGGACACAGCGGGGACCATGAATGGGGTCGGACTCACGTGTCAGCCAGGATAGGGAGTCGGGAGCCACAAGGGCTGCAGTGGAAGATTCCTAGGACTTGAGTGTTGTGGTGTTGTCCAGCAGACTCTGTCAGAAGCTAAGAATACACTTGATGAATAGTATAAAGTAAATGCAAAATGTTCAGTAAAGAGAAAAAAGAGCAATAAAAGTCTGCTCTTTTAAAAACTGTTTTTTGTAGCTCATCCAACTTGCATAGACAAAGAAAAACCAAAATTTGGAAATTTCCCAAGGATTTATTGCTTGTGCTTGCCAGCACACCTGAGCAGAATCAAACCCTTCAGAATTATCCAATCTAACTTTACAGGTGGCTTCAGGGGGAAATACATATCTGAATGCTTACAGGCAAATCAGGTATAAAATATGCTTTGTGAAAATGCCTGATGAATTCTGGCATGACACGCTTTATAATAACATTGGTTATTGTAGAGCCTGATAGGAAAGGCCCTGGGGCTTCCGAAGCTCATCAGTGTCAGTTTTGGAGACAAGGGTAAAAGATTTTATCTTGGTGCCTTATTTTGAGGTTCTCTTTAGAAATGTTCTTGTCATTCAACAAAACAATGAAACACAGAAGGTCTGTAATGGCATTTTTATATATAAGATCTGAGGTTAGCATCAAACTATAAATTTGTCTTGTGATATTAGTTGCATAAACTCAATTTTAGGATGAGTATTTTAAAAATTAGAAATGTAGCTCTTGGTTACCCATCTCAGCTTTTGTTTGTGTGTAACAGATTTCTCAAGTTCGATATGTGCTATGTGGAACTCCTACCCCCTCTGTTCTAAGCCATTTCCAGGCCAGTGAAGTGCTCTAGTCAGTTGACCTGAGACCCTGGTTTCATCCTTGAGCCCTTTCTTCCTTGATATCCTGCAATTCAACTGAGCAGCATGTCTGTCAGGTCATGTCCTCAACCAGATGGAGACTCAAATCACATCTCACTCTTCTCCTAGCTTCCTTCCTGGTTGAGTTAACCATGGTCCAGAAGCTGGCTTACTGCAGCGGCCTTACACTGGCCTCTTTCCTTCCCCCTGACCGCCAAGCTGCTCTTACTAGGGCAGTCAGAACAATCCTTTTAAAACTTCATATTCTTTAGCTTAAAACTTTCCAATAACCTTCCATTTTTTCCCAGAGCAAAAGTCCTATGGAGTCCTCCCAAACCCTAGGAAACCTACCCTTCTCCCCCATCCTTTTCATGTCTCTAGCCTTATATCCCAGCTTCTCTCCCTTGTGGCATCAGTTACTTCCCTCCTGGCTCTTCTTCTATGCTGCAGAGCTGATGGACTCCTCCGCGGCCTGTTCCTCAGCCAGCTTTCTCTGCTGCCGACCCCAGGGGACCCAGTCTAAGAGTCGGCAGCCTTGAGAGCAGCAGTGGACCAAGAAAAGAGTTCCTACATGTACCTTGGGAGCTTCCTGTTGAAGGTGTATGTATCTTTTGGCATGAAAATCATCTAAATATTCTCTGTGGAGTGAAAAGGAAGAGAAATCAGGCACATCTCACATCCCTGTGATGAGAATGAAACATGAACCTCTTACAAGGTGTTTCCCAATTACATCACATCTATGTTTTATACCACATATTTTATCAAAGCTAGGGATTTCATTAGCCTTCCTGTGGCATTTAGAAGAGAGGTGGGAGAGAAACAAGATTTTTCTTGTGCCGCATCTTTAAAGCTCCTGTTGGAACTTTAAAGAGCTTCCCGGGAAGAATTTGAGCTCCTCCGGCACTGGGCTCCTCCCAGTTCCTTAGACATGGGCTGGATTTTCCAGAGCTCATCAGTGACACTCGGTCCTGTGCAGAGCACTCCATAGGGTTGTAAACTATAAGGCATTAGATTCCAACCAAAGAACAGAAGAAATCAGACCAAAAGGGGAAAAAAATGCATGCACTGTGAGGCATATTTTAAGCAAGTTGATGAAATCCACCAAAGTAAACATTATTGTTTTCAGGAGTATTCTACATTTTCTTAATTTAGAAAAAGACTTTCTGTGGGACCTACCCTCTACTGAGTTTTCAGCAGAGATTCAGGATGAAGATCAAGTTTCCAAGACCAAAACCCACTAACACCTTTGCCTTCCATGACCCTCGGAGAGAGCCCCTCTTATTTCTGTCAGGGTCTTCCAGTCACTATAAATTTCTGTGGTGGATTTTGAGTCATTAACTGTAGTCATGATTTATTATTGACTTCAAGCTAGGTGGTTCTCTGGAGATGTGATGCACTGACGTGTCTCCTGTCGCTCCTAAACTTTGCATCAGGAGAGGCATGCACTCCTCATGTCCAGCACAGCTCTGATGACACCCAGCCAACCTGCTGACAACTTACCAGTGTGATGAGTTCCTCCCAGACACTGTTGATATGAGGTATGAATTTAAGTGCATACATTTACAAAACTTCTACATGAACCACAATTAGATCCCTTGGCTAGAAAGCTCCGAATTCCTGGCCATCCCCACTTTTCATTAAAACTGTGATTCTCTGGAAGGTGCAATTTTCCATTGTGGGACAAGTCAGGAAGTCCCAGTGTGCCTCACCTGGTGAATTACTGAAAATGCAGAATCCTAGGCCTTGGCCTAGAAAACCTGATTCGGAAGATGCACACTGATACTGTGAAACCTGCACTGAATGATCCACACGCTTCAAATGCAGAGGGCACTTGGACTTTTCTTTGAAAATTACACTCCGAGGCACCAAGAAAAAAGAGACAGATTAACCGATAAGCTTGAAGATTCTGATAAGTACTTTAAGGAAAAATAGACCCAAAAATCAATATGTAAAGATCTTTGAAGTAGCTGTGTTCTACTAGGGTTAAATTAAATGGGTGGTGATTTTTCACTTTGAACATACAAGTGAAACAAAAGGATACAGATGATGTTATCAGGTTAATTTTGGAAGAAAATCTCATTTACTTAGGTAAGAAAAAAATTCAAGTTAATTTTATTTGTAAAAAATACCGCTGTACTTAGATGAAGAACTTTTAACTATCAAAATATTAAACTTTGAGATGATAATAGTTTTGTTTTAAATATGAATTTTATAGCATCTTATGCCTACTAAATCAACTTGTTTGTCCTAAATGCGAAGGTATATAACCTCAGTCTGACCTTTGAAAGTAAACTACAGTTTTCACACTTGTGTTTTTCTAAGAATGACTTTTTTCAGAGCCCCTGTGATTGACACACTGTGTCTGGCAAGCCACAGGTCAGAGAGCATGAGCAGGGGACACGGTGAACCTGCAAAGACTCTGCTGTCATCTGCTTCATAGACAGTATGCTTTATGGAAAGATCACCAGGAGAGAGCTACTTAGTTGAACATATCTATTCAAATACAGACAAGATTATATTCAGACTATTTTACTCACATTTAAAAAATTCTTCCATGTTTCACTGTGTGATTTTAAATGTGGACAGGTAGAAACCTGCAAGCTCTGAGGGAGAGGTAAGGAAAGGTGGCAGTCTTTGTTAGATTCTTGAAGGAGATTGGCTTGTCCTCTGGGTTCTATCGACCAGACAAGTCAGATGATTGCTTTGCAGGTATTATTTCTTCAGGGAAGTTACTCACTCTGATAGAAAGGTGTAATCGGCTTGGGCCCCAAATAACCATGGCTAGACGCCAAGTGAAATTCCCCCTAAATGAACGTCTCGGCGGCTTCCACAAAACCAGACAAGGGTGGCTGCAAAGCCAGCCCCTCCCACCCATTTCTCTGCTAAGCAGAACAAACACCCTTGTTTCTCATCCCTTCGCTCACTTCTCCCAGCCTGTGTCCCTCACCTGCAGCCAGCATTGCATGGCTGACATGTAACCTTCCATCTGCTCATGTGCAATTCTAAGATTTTCATCCAGAAATTATTAACTTCTTTGTTGGCATAGAAATTGCTTCCATTTTGACCAGTCACACAGAAAACAGGGGGCAGGGGAAGAGGACGGGGTCCTGGAGGGGACATCCAGGTATGTGAGGCAACCAGGCTCCACCTTCATACTCAGCCTCCTCTGCCTGAACAGCTCCTCACTATCAGAAACAAGATGAGTGAAAGTTCTCTCTTACCACTGTCTGTCTTCTGGTTTACAAAGGAGAAGCTATCAGTTTGCATTGAACTTATCCTGAACAAAGATGTGGGTAAAGTCAAGAGAGACAGATAAGATAATTTACATATTTATTAGGGAGAGAGGAGAAAACTCAGGCTTTGGCCAAGTGTGTATTTGGAAACCAAACATTTTATCATTAGAAATATATTTACTGATTATTCAATCCATGGCAGGTATAGGGTAAGGAGAAATATACTGATTTAGTTTTGTCGTCATATTTGTGAATTCAAGAACAGAGTTTTGCTGGTTTTTTTATTGTTGTTTTGCTTTAATATAACAACTATTTCTGAATCTTCGTAGCCAACATTAGAGAGCTATGATATTGGTAAAGAGAACAAAAATACTGACATTCAAAATATTTCCTTTTGGTTTTAATTTTTTCTTATTTTCATTACAAGGGAATGTGAGCTTAGCTGTATTTATTTCACAGGACTTGAGCACAACAAAGACCTGTGGTTCCCTCTGGTCCCCATGGTTGAGTGTTCTGGGACAAGAGCAGGAGAGAACACTCAGTCTGGGATGCTGATAGGACAGAAAGAGAAGCTACAGTGGAGAGGATGGGGGACCCAACAGCAAAGACAGAGTGTCAGGTAAACAGTGAAACTCTTCCTTTCCCATTAATGCTAAAATGCTGGTGGGCTGATTCCTTCTGGTGCCTATAAATTGTGAGGGCAGCGCCAGATTTCTGCAGCTGCTCTAGATTTCCAGGGTTAGATCAGCTGTCAGAGACTTGAGATGACTCCAGAGGATCTTCACTCCTCCTGAGACATTCTCTTTCATTCACAGTGAGAAGATTCTGCTTTTCAGCAAGAGGCATTTTGTGGGAGGAGCTTGTGCAGAACACAGAGGAGAAGCATGTGGGACTCCAGTAGACTTCTGCACCTTTCATCCTCAAGATCCACACATGAGAGCAGCTGTCATGAACAGCAGAACCTCAGCAGATGTGTGTGTGTGTGTGTGTGTGTGTGTGTGTGTGTGTACATGGGTGTATGGCAGGCAGAGGTTGGAGGGGTAGGCAGGAATGTCTGTCCCACTCTCCGTCTGTCCCAAGGCTATGATATTCCGTGGCCCTCTTGTTTCACTACTAGGCAGCACTCGAATGGCTGTAGATACACAGAAGGCTGGTCTTCTTTTTAGCATTCACTCAATCTGAAAAACAGAGGAAGCAGCATCTTTGATTTCTACTTCACACCACGTTTTGAAACAGCTTTATGTGAAGACAAAGGTCAAGCTCATCAGTTGCTTTTCTAAGTCCCTTCCTGACCTATTCTGCAACTTTCTGGAAAAACTTGTCATAATCTAAATACAACTCAAAAGCTACTACTACCATAAAAATGTATCAGTAATTAATTTAGGAAACAAGGCAAAAGGGAGACCTGAAATTGGAATAACAGAAATCAAATACAGTATTTAACACATTCTTCTTCTTCTCCTTCTCTTTCTTCTTCCTTCTTCTTCCTCTTCCTCTTCCTCCTCCTCTTCTTCTCCCTCCTCCTCCTCCACCTCCTCTTTGGAAATGACAGAATGACGGATGACAGTATCAGAACTTTAAGAAGTGCAGAAAATTCTGAGGAAAATAATCACTTAGGTGGGTCAAGCTCTGCCATTGGTCACTGACACCAAGATGTTTCGTTCACACTCACAGTCTGAGAGAAGTTTGGCTCTCCAGTGATCCCCATCAGGAGTACTCAACACCCCCAAAGTGTGCCTTGTTTGGTCTCAGCTTAAAGAACTCTGGAGTTAAGTGGACCAGGTAGTCAGGGAAAGTTGGATGCAGAGCAGGGGCAGCCAGAGGAACAGTTAGGTTTGAACCAGAACCTGAGTAACTGGTAAAAACATGCTGAAAATATAAAGTCCTTGTCTTTTCCAAAAGATATAAGGAAGTATGAAGATTCTATGAGGCAACTACAGCAAAGTAAGGAACAACTCAATGATCTCTTTCGATTACAGACACCTAGAAAATGCGTGAAGATATTTGGGTTTGGCTTAAACTAGAGTTATTTAAATATTGCTGTAGTTAATGTGTGTCTGTGAAGTCTTTAGAAATAAATTAAAGGATACAATTTAGAGAGCTGTTTGTTGAACATTTTGAGTGAATTAATGCATGAAAGCTATACAACACAAAATACCCACCATGTTTCTTCTTTCCACTCCATTTTTGAGAATTTCTGGAACTTTAATCACCAATTTGTACCTTTCAAAAAAATAATCAGATACTACTTAG